>UCOJ01000824.1:0-61947 GCA_900474305.1 Cecidostiba fungosa | reverse complement strand
ACTTCTGCATCGGAAATAGGACTAAACTTCGATTAGTATATCTCTATCTCCTTCTAATTCTAAGCTTGAAGACGTTTGTTTGCGATACTCATGTCAGTCTGGCACGTGTTCGCGTCGAGACGGCAGAGTAGCCTAAGGCTATTTTGGAGTAAAAAACAAATTTTGATTGATCAGGCATGACTAAAATTGTTTTATTTTTATTCAATAGCACGTATATAGTATACATATTATTAAAAACTAGAATTTCCCAATTACATAACGTATGAATGCATAGATAAATTATCGTAAAATATACGTTATGGTTGTGTATGAATCAATATATTGTTTGAATACTAAGTATTATTCAGACAACGTTGAGCATTTTTTCATTCACAGAGGTATAGGACGTAAATACGTGCACAAATGTACACGAAATTAATAATTGAAAAAAAATGAAACGATAATAGATATAATGAAATTATCAAAGTACGTTTGTTATTGAAATGTATATACTCACTGTTTTCGCATAAAAGAAATCAACAGTTGGCATGTGTAATAATTGGCTTTGTTAAGGCAACTCAAGATGGATCTACAAACGCCATTAGCCGCGCAGCTCTATAGATAAGTATATTCTCACGAGAACGTGAAAATAGTGTCAGTGAATTGGTGGAAATTAATGACAGACGATAACCATTGCTCCACTTCCATAAATGACGCCTGGACAAATGAGGAATGAACATTCAAATGGTGATAAGTCACCTCCTTCACGAGGAATGGACTTCCAGATTTCAGGCATTTGATTATCGTCCTTATTGCTTTTGTGAATTATTGCGTTTTCATTGTGTGATAATAATTCACACAAAAAACTCTTGTATTTTTCTTTGGCTTGGAAAAAAAAGTAGTTACACATGATATTTTGTAACACACATGTGTGTTATCTAAGAAAATGCAATTATCAAGAACTTCAAGCACGTCGCTGTACAACTACCGTCTATGTAAAATAAATATTGTCCTGCAAGAAGGATTGTGTTCACGCTTTCCCAATTAAATTGCCACGACCTCGTTAGAATGTTTTACCAGTTTTCTGCACAAAGCGTGTTATCTGCTCAAGACTGCGAAGGTTAATAACGCGAGGACACATCTTACGCGAGAAAAAAATATCCCAACGATGCGTTACACATGATTGAAGAAATAGGAGAGTTCAATGAGTGTGACTCGGTGATCGATAAAAAAACGTACAGATCGTTTTGCGAATAAAGTTTATTCGATTCGCTCGCAATGTCTTTGTAACGATGCATTGAATCACGATGAAGAATAATTTGTAATAACAATGACAGAATTCTTGGATTATTATGTAATGTTGCGCGAACTGCTCGTACAATTTATTTTCAGTTGAAAAATAATTTTATCAGCAATGCTATTGTGGGCAAGCATTTTATTATTATTTTGCATAAGTATAGTTTTGTAAAAATAAAAATTCTCAAAAGCCTGTAACTGCGCAAAGTTCTATAGCTGCTTAAGATATGATTAAGGTTTTCAAGGTCACGCGAACTACATTATTTCAATAATTGACGTTTCACTATATAGGTGTATGGTATAGGTACAATCGACATTTAATTGTAAAGCTGATAAAGAAAATTACAGTACTCCGAAGTTTACATGCCATTTCATCTAACGTTACATTAGAATACCCTCCTGATGACAGAAGTCAATGTTAAAAAAAAAAAAAATACAAGAAAGCCAACAATAAATCACGTCCTTCCATCAACTCTCGCAAAGCCAAATATAGACCAGAAAACGCATTATTATCAAATTACTCTCAACGCAATTTCCCGAACAAAGCGCGGCGTCACCTCCTTTTTCTCGCTCAGATCCTTATCCATCACCTTCTTGCACACTGCACCGGTATTTCCACGTACGTCGCGCTTTTCCACCACGTAAATTCGATTAGCCTGAATACCCCCGAGTGCGATAAGGGAAAAACGAGGTTGAAAGAACAACCCACTTCGATTTCTCAAAAAAAAACTCTTTCGAGCGTTATTAGTCTAATCGCTGCTGTATTACTGCATGTCGACGAAAAGTTCTCTCGATATCTTATATAGGTGTATAGGTATATATAACGTTGTTTGGCAGGTGGAGTTTCGAGATTGTGGGTTTTTAGCTCGCGTGGCGAATCGTTCGATTCACTTTGCAAAGTTTTAGTGGCGGATAGTGCTTTCGAGAGGGTGGGCTTTCAGAGCTTGCGGATTGATATTTAATGAAGAGACATGCGATTTCGCGGACTCGCGCGCTGTGTTGAGTTATTTTATGAAATTGCTTTTTTTTCGTCTCTATAGATGCTTCTTGAAGTCTGAAGGGAAGTGAATTGAGGTTTAGGCTTATTTATTATATTGCTACTTGATAGTTGTCGTGTAACATGTGATTCGAACTAAAGTTACAAAAACTTTGAAACATACTTTTATTTAAGCTAATACTTTGATACTTCTTTTTTTATATTTTTGAAAAATTTTATGATTCACCGGATATAAATAGGACGACGAAATCAACTAGTATGGCTAAAGCTCTAGGAACTGTAAACAGTGTGAAAAAGTTTATTTTTGAAGATATAAATCGATAACAATAATTAACGCACGATAAAACGGTGAAATATGTTACAAAATCATATTGTTTAATTTTTAAAGTAAAGCTACTATATGGAAACATTACTATAGAAACTATTCATGCATCTAATTATTTTGAATTACTTACAAAAAAATGTTGAATCATTCGCCTAATATTTCACGCTGATAAAGTCAAAGCTGCAATCCTAATTGCTTTGGGATCGAATCGCGTTAGAGTTGCACCATCCCAAGGGAAATTATGGTAGTATCGTTTATCAACTAACAATGTACCCGCAAAGTGAGTTCTTTATATTTCTTATTATAACATATACATTTAATAAGATTTAAGAATATTTATTTAAAAATTAAAATATCAACCGTACTGTAAATTAAATGTTTATTTACTATTTTAGGTTGTATATGTACGGTGATAATCACCCTTTACCGAAAAATGAGGTGAAAATAGATTTTTTCATCAACACGGTGCTTTATAGCTCTATACTATATAATATATAAAATCATCGGAGTACTTCCCCAAGATACTAGGGTGTACATGTGGTTCACACATACATCATTACGAAACTTTTTTTAATCAAACTGGACACAGACCCTAAACATCTCAAAATTTTACTATTCTTTCTTTTGCCGAGCATACCAATGAAAGAGACCTTTTGCACCTAAAAGGAGCTCCAACCCTACGATTAAGACGCCAACCTCCAACCTGATTTACAGCTGACAGAATATATCACGTGTTCGCCAGTCGTATTCCAATTACCTCCGGTGCGAATTCTCTAAAAATAATTTCAACCTTTCGCATCTCGCACGCTCATGAAAAATGAAAATACCAAGTGAGACTTCTCGCTTCGTATCGGTTAGCTGTTCTTACCGAAAGACACGAAAGCGCCGGCACGAATTTCTTTTTTTTTTCTATCGTGGTGTTTCGTGCCCTTGACTGGATGTACACGACGTTTCGCGTAACTCAACGTATGAATATTATGTATGCAAATTAGGAGGAAGTCGTGCTTTATTTATTTGAAGGTAATGCGCTCGCGAGCCCAGGGATATATGCTTTGTACGACTTGAGAATTCGGGTAGAAAGGATTGAATGTTACAGAGGTATTAGTGGGTAACTATTTTTATGACTCATAATTAAGAGGAATAATTTTGTAATTACAGCAGAAATAGCTTTTAATATTGTGATAGACCACGTGTTATTTATTTGAATCATGGGACTTTGAATATTTCATGTGGTCACATTGGTGTGAATACGCGAAGGAATTGAAAAAGTATCCTTGATTCAATGTCAGGTTCAACGTGACGAAAATAACTTGGACATGCAGCTAAAAGGCAATCACCATCGACGCCGGAATAAAGAAGGGAGAAACCCTGAGAAATTAATCGAACGTAAACGGAAGTTCCAGCGTGAATGCGATGAGAATGCATGCCTCGGTCGTTTTAGATATTGACTGCTTTCTACACACGTCTGGATGACTATACTCGAAAATCTTCCAAGTTTGAAAAACAAAAATGTTTGTGTAGTACCGTTGTATTTAACGAACTTTTAAATTTTATACTGGATTAAGAAATTTGGGTTATTAAAAATTAAATTCTCTTATATTTGAACAATTGACGATAAACGAAGTAATTATGAACAAATCGATTGTCTTTACCATTCAAGCTATGCTTGTTTACAGAGAAAGTTTTTTTTTATAATTATAGAGTTACTTTCATTAAATCATTAGTAAAAATCATACAAAATAAAATACGTTAATAGTTATAAAATTGTAGATCATTTTGGTTTGAACTTAAGCATAGCATTGAATCATGTAAATTTGGTTTGTTATTATTGTTATTAAATATAAAATCTATCGATTCGTGGTTTCAATTGTTCATTATTCGTATGCAAAAAATTCATGTAAGCAAGTAAACAATAAGTTATATCCGAGTAAAACAGGTGTATTACATAAAAAATTAAATCCGTCTGTTAGAAATTCATCCATCTATTTTCAGGCTTAAATTGACCGTATGTAATACAAGCGACGACCCCACACAACTTAGTGAAAAATCAGAGGGCACGCGGGGATTAAAACGTCATTAGTCCGTCAGCGCTTTCAATTATTTACACAATGCCAGGGCGTCCGGAAGGATTGTGGCGTGGCCCGATTAACCTTCTCTCTTCGATTAAGTCTGATCGGGCTTCCATCGATCGACTATGAAAACAAAGCGTGCGAGACCCTTCTTATACGCTTCCGAATTTCTTTTTAGGTAAAGCTTCGATGGGATGGGCTGGTGGTGCCTTTTTAGTGGGAGTGTGATTGCAGGGTTGTAGATTTATTAGGTCAATTGCATGAGTTTTAAGAAATCTCAGTGATAACTCATTGATGTGGTCTGCTATTACTGAATGGGGTTATTGAATTTAATGCTACGTAATGGTGAAATGATCGATTGAGTGGATTGTAGAAAAAAATTGTATTATGTTTATTTGTCATTAAAAACAAGTATATATACTAAGTATTTGAACCCATACATAGGAAATAACAATCACATTGCGAGTAACATTGGAGTAAAGCCCCTTTGGTATTATTAAGCTACAAGCATAATCGCATTAGTTATCTAAAACATCGTTCTTAACATAGGACGGTCTTGCTGTCAAGACGTTATATCTGTTGTAAAATTTGAGATATCTGTTTCTGTTCTTCTCGGAAGATTCTTCTGATGACTCTGAAGACTCCGAAGATTCAGAAGACTTTTGCTCGTGCTTCCTTCTGACGGGTGCGTAACCTTTGTCAACAAAGTCGACTCTATTGTATCCATCAAGTTCAGCCTGTAATTGGCGCATTTGTTTATCTTCATGAGATTCCGACGAATCTGACTCTGATGATTCTCCGCTGTTGGCTTTGAAGGATCGCTTTCTTCTATTTTTGTTTTCTTCTGATGACTCCTCGCTGCTCTTCTGTTCGTCCTTGTTATCATCCACTTTCTTTGGAGCCTCAGTCGAAACAACTTTCTGCTCGTTTCTTTCGTCTATTTGTTCTTCCGATGACTCGTCACTAGTGTACATCAATGATCTTGCTTGTCTTGGTTTATCCTGCACATCTTTCTTTTCTTCAGATGACTCCTGGCTGTTCTTCCCAACATCACTCTGCTTATTCTTATTTTCTTCAGATGACTCTTGACTACTTTTGTCGTCAACCGATCTGGTATTCCGAGTCTCTTCAGTACTACTCTCCGTGAGATAACTGGGCAGCAGTGCATCGAATACCGGGAACCACGCTTGGAATACCGCCTTCATATTCCTGTCGAAGTGTGACCTTTCGGTATCATTGTGCATCCTCTGAATCGCATCAAACAGTGAGTTCACCAACTCATTAAAGTCTTCTTTGCTCTTCAGTTTCTTCTTGGGAGGCAGAGGCGTTTCGTTTTTCGATGTCAGCATCCCACCTCTGGACAGTTCCTTTTCGAATTCAAAGCCGTTCTTTTCGACCAGACTGTTGACATCTTTTATGGATCTGGCAACTCGGCGATGGAGCGCATTGCTGTTTCCCAAAGCGATGATCTTGGACACATTGGCGAACCTATCACTGGCCACAAGAGTCGACTCAATTACATGGATGCGCCAGAGGGAATAGGATAGAAGCACTAGAACCACGACGTAACCTATAAATCGGATGGCCCGGCAAATGGTGTAGGAAGTGCCACCGTAGCTTTCGTCGTACTCGGGTAGTTCCATCTTGATCAGGGCGGCACGATGATCGCCAACGTTGTCATAGACGTCACCTGTAAGCAGATGGAGTGGGTTTATAAAATAGTATGTTGTGTATTTGGGACAAAGATAAGAAATTGGTTCAATTTTGTTTGAAACGCGAATAATGATAAAGTAAAAAATGTATATTTAGGTCATGCTTCTAACTATTTTATTTTCGTATCAGTAGCTTTTTTTCGAGTGTAATAATTATTCGGTATGAAATTATAATTTTTTGTTGGCGAGTTTGAGTGCGCTAGTATGCAATGACCTTTCAGTACAACGCGATATCAAAAGTGCGATTACTCAAAGAAAAATTTTTGTTCTGTTTGTAGTTAGATAGATTTGACGCGTCGTGCAAGATGTAAATAAGTCGTTTAATGATACATCTTTTCATAAAAATTCACGATGGGAAAATCTGCACTGTCGACTAAATAAAAATATATCTAAATCATCGTATATTTTCAGTTCACTCAACATATCACAAACATCTTACGTTATAGAACAAAAGTATTACGCCAGCCGGTAAAAATACGGTAAAAATTCAAGTTTACATCGAAGAATACAAAATATTATTGCCGCAACTTACAGTCGCACATCTTTTGGCACTGGCTCATCGTTGCTCAATCCGCCTCGCTTTGATCTCGTTGCTGTACTGACCTTTTATCGAGTCCGACTTCAGTGCGGTCTTCCCCTTCGACGACTGCTCGGCAACGAAAGATTACGAGCCTTTTCCATCTTCTGCTCTCTTGCGTTATCAGCTGTGGACAGCTTCTCGGTACTCGTATAAGAGTGATCCGGCTTTTCCACGATCAAATCTCACGCAGTTCACTTGCACTACATTTCTACGAGTAATCGTATATTTGTACTTGATTATATCCGCAACGGATTTTCCCGGTATTAACTATTATTTCATAATTTTACTTTTATAAACTGTTTTATACGTTGATTTCCTTGTTTATGCAATTTTAGTAGTGATATAAAAAGTATTCGTTGATACAGTTTTTATTTATAGATTTATTTTGCGTCTTAATTTATAAGGCGTACATTTTATAATGTAATATTTTGTGTTTTTATAAGCGATTCCTCGCTTTTAAGTAGATCGATACAGTCAATGAAAGATTGTTACAGTACCGTGTATAAAAAGTATCACTTTACTCTGTTTCTATTCTTATGTAACATAAATTCATTTTATCGCGACTTTTATTAAATCCACAAGTTAAAATAAGCGTTAAAAATTCATTAACATTTTAAATGAAGTTCATACGACGAATAAAATTATACTTTATGCACTCACTTCACCAATATCCACAATCAATAATTTATTTGTACTATGAAAGCAAGTTTCTGATGATAATCGAAACCTCGAATTCTCCTACGTAATCATAGATGACGAATTATTTTTAAATTATGATTTTAGATGAGCGCACTTTTTTTATCAACTTTCATTTTTACGCTGCACTACAGCGAGTTATTTGTTCAAACGTCTATCTCATCGCAGCATACAGCACTCACTTTCTCTCACGTTTTATCCACGTTGTTATCGTTCGTATCATTGTCATTGATTTCGCCTTCGTCGATCATGCGGTAGTCGTAGTCACTGGTCTCGGACGGCTCCTCGATCACACGGATCCTCCAGACGGCATAGAAAAGCATAGCAATCAAGCTGAGGAAGATCAAGGCTAAGATGGCTTTCGTCGTCGTGCTACATCGATCACCGTCCTGACGTCTACGTTCAACCATTTTTGGTAGCTGGAGGGGAATGGGACGTAAACGGCCGTCCTCCAGAGCTTGTCTTATCGATCCTGAAAACAGGAGTGGTTCCTTTTTTTTTTAATTTTTATGAAAATCTAAATATTTCATTGTTATTTAGAGTATGACTTATGAACTATGTTTAGGTTTATTAATATCTAAGGTTTTGAACTTTCTTAAAGTAAAAGGATTCAAATTGATTTTATTTCAAAACAAAATAAAAAGTCATTTTATAAACGCAATCATTAATTTAATGATCGAGTAATGTTTAAACGTAAGCGTATATGAAATTTTGCTTGAAAAATTCAGCTAAAAACAAGAATCCTATCCACAATGCATTAGATGGCAATTGCGAAAACTACGCAATATGCATAAATTTGAAAAGAATGCTCTCATTAAGTCGACTCGTGTAGCACGTCAATTTCCATTGTATTTCTTGCCATAATAAATAGTTCCTCTCGAGAAAATTTATTTCGACTAATGCGACATTAGCCATATACGATGCACACAATTATATGTAAATGTCTGCGGAGAAATCGAGGCTACGATCGTTGTGCGCGCGTTGCGGAGCGCCGCGATAACTGCTTCCACTCGATACAGAGCAAATCTCATACAAACAGTAAATGGAAGCCGTGCATTGGTCGGCATATCGCGTCCGAGACGTAAATAGAATAGCGATAATAAAGTGCATATAGTGTAATTATAGACGATTAATGCGAGAATTAAAGTCAGCTGTTAATCTTGTTAAGTTGTTGCTCTAACATATACGTAGAGAGTTTATAATAGCTGAACTTATTTCGTTGTACAATATACACGGATCGAATTTGGTATCGACTAGTATGTTTGTTTTGCAAATTAACACATTCGTAAAGTGTCTGCAAATACATTCGCATTCAATTACGGTACTAATGTAAATCGGAACGTGATAAATAATACATAGCACAAGATCTTCATTAATCCGAGTTACCAAAAAAATCATCGTACAATAGCTGCATGTGTAAGATTTCGATGCTACGCACTACCAGTCTTTTTTCAGAGGCGAAGATTCGTTCTATTCTTAGCAGGTAGACAAGGCGCAAAACTTTTCCTCAAGAATACATTATCTCCGCTTGTCACATTCCTACAATAACTGTTGTTGTAATTCTTCTGCGATACATTATTTATCATCGCGTTGATTTTCAGGAAAATTCTGTATTTATTAAAAAATTAGTATAATTGCGAAAATACCACACGGCTGTTGTATTCTGAAAAACTCTGTGTGTGTGTGTGTTCTACATCTAAAAACGTGACTTTACGGCTAGTGTAATAATTAGCCGAGTATCATAAAAATGTAAAGATAAGCTACCGAAAATAAACTGCCTGCTTGGAGTGGCCAGTGAAGTGACGGCTTATCGATAAAAATACACGTGAATAAACTCTCGCGCGAAACTGCCGCGTGTGTATAGAACTGTGCCTAATTTCTGCATTTCCTGGACTTACGCAAAGTCGGTGTATGTAATTTTGGAAACCGCGATAAAAACGAGCTAGTCTGTTATTAGACGAGTGTAAAACGAACTACGTGCTACTTGAATCGATGTCCGACCAATGAGACGCCAGAGTTTTCAGGCGAGATTGATTTTGACGAGACTTTCGCTTTGTGTATATATAAAAGCAACTCTGAGCGTTATGTGTCATATACGTGTGAGAACGAAGATTTTAATCTAGTCAATGAATTCTAGGCTACAGCACAATGATGTCCGTGTTTTGTTATATAATTTATTCTGGGAATTATCGTTAATGATTCCTTTTGAGACGAGCAAGGAATCGTTTGCTATTTATATACTTTGTATTACAAGGTAGTGCCAATTTTAAATTAATAATAACGCACATGTTTTACGTTCGACGTTGAGCATACATATAGAAATTATAATGTCATCAAGTATTTATAGTAGTTGTTTACATAGTACTTTAGAAAATCCGCGCTTTTGTTCGCAGAATAGATAAAAACATATATGAAATAATGGTAAAGTTTTCTTTAAATTACCTCGTTTCTTTCCTTTTTCTTTGATTTTCTTTTCAAACTCTTGAAGTTCGTACATAACTACCCACAGCAGAATCTTAAATACTGAGGCGTATAATAGAAAACGGCAACGCTATACCGAGTTTATTTTTTATCGTTTAATGATATGCTTTGCAAATATATAGTAAATCACCACGTAATAAGATACGACGAGCGGCGACATCGAGTTGCTTGTTGATATCTACCTGGCGAGATAATGCAATCCGTCGGTATCATTTTTGTCGTCCAAAGGTATACACATTTTTCGGAGTATCTTGAGTAAGCTCCTTCGAGCTGACAGTTTGTTTTCTATTATCTTCTCAGACTTCTGTATTCGTTATTTACCTTTATTTCATACATTACTCTTTATTTTACTGCCTCTGTTTAGAGGAAGTTTTGTAATACTGAACATAGAAACTTTTGTTTAGCAAAATACATTGTTTCCGATTTTTGATAGCTGTGTGTGTGGTGTGGTGTGTGTGTGTGCTGTGTGTGTATGTGAATATTGTCAAGAGATGTTGCAAGAACAAACATTTTTCCATATTATGCAGTGATGATCATTAATTCAAAATTTTAAATGCCTTTTCGATCATTATTCATAACTCATTCTACTCATCAATCGCGATTAGAAGGTCACAACAGTAACCAATTTAAAGCTCCTAAACATAATACAAAAAATCACCAGCAGACAAACCTGCAGTTCCCCAATCTGCACCTGTTGGACACCGCCTCGGCATCGATCATTTGAAATTCACTATCACCTCCGAATCATCGTAAGCAGACGCCGAGAACTTACATATCTCCGGCACGACCATGACATGTCTCTATCTTTCTCTCTCTGCCATCGTAAAGAAGCTCCTCTTCGATTCGCATTGTCGCAGACACGTGAGCGTACGTGAGAACTCGGCACTCCGTCGGGGAATTCCGGCGTATCGAGAACTGCGTCATCCGGATCCGCGTGCAGAGATTCTTTTTTTTTCTCTTCTCTCGATACGCTTTTTGACTGTGTAATTATTCGACGTCGAGCCGCTTCTTCTTCGTCTTCACTTCCCTTTTTTTTTCGAGGATAGAGACCTACACCGATGTTATATAAGTTAGGAGGAATATTATGATGGGGTTTTGGGTGTGTTTGTTTTGTAGGCCGGAGGATTAAAAATGAGTTTTGCTACGAGACTGGTTTGGGCATCCGGTTTTTGTTGTGCTCAGGTTTTTTATGGAATAGATCGCCGGCTTTTTTGGCGCTATGTCCTTGAGGCGTTTCTGAGTCGGGTTCCTCCTTGCACGTGTAGAAAGTTGATTCATTGTGATGCGAAAACGTATTGAAATCGTGTTTATAACTGATGTCATGTTGTTGTATTGTTAATAAACTATTTTTATTATAATTAAAAATAATGGAAAATGTGAAATCTTAAAATGTAAAAATATTCAGAATAAATTATTATTAACTATAAATAATCTATACACAAGAGGAAAAAGCTGTATAATTAAAAATGATATGGTCATGTGGCACATCATATGACTCCATAGTCCGAAGGCGAACTCGAGAACGTGCGTATATACACGTTATGGTAAAAAATACCGGCCGTCCTTCCTGATTCCTAAAGTATACGAGGTTACTTACATCTGACCACATAATTACCACACTTCAACAATGAGTATAAAAATGCCTTCGTTATTTCACATCAACACTACGTACACGATGTTTTTCTATAAAACATATATTCTATTTCCAGAAGCCACCTGCAGACCACCATAGCCATGAATGATTCATCTATAGTCATCCGCGATTACATATCGCTCGGAAAGGAAATGATAATAATTCTTCCCTCGGATCTGATCGCCGACAGTCGTAAATCGTTAGTCGCACTCTAAATTTCACAGATTGAATAATTCAGCGCACGAGGCGCACTTTGGAAAGTGAAGTAATTTTTAAATTCGAATTTTCTGAGATACCGGAATGTTCGCGGATTTTAAATGGCTTCGATCCTCCCGATCTCCTATTTTACATTCTATATGGACCACAGGCTCGAGCTATGGGTTTATCCCTCCTTTTCAAATTCAAATTTCGATCCACATAGGAATTTTTCTTTTTCGTCGCTCTACATGCATACATCATCTACATGAGAATACAAATTTCATCGCAGACACGAATAACCAGTTCAAAGCGAATAGCTCCTTACAATTATTAATAATATTACAATGCCGATGATCTAACGTATATTTCTTCGATTATACATTACTACGTGAGTGTAATAGAAATATCATGATGGCCATTCTCGTCGAAGAGAATAACCGAGGAGATCTCAATATCGGAGTCACCTCTGTATCTCGTGCCATTCCACTTGTGCTTGTTCACATACAGCTTGGCGATTTTCTTATCGATGAATTTCTTGGCATCTTTGCCGACTTCGTCAGCCCATCTGCATTGTATGTACTGGTCGACCGGCACTTCCTTCACGTATTTCTTGTAATCGTCGAAAAGATCGTTGCACCGGACGTAGAGACGATCGAGCGGTTCAGAGTTGAGCCAACGATCACCGAGGGCACGTGCCAGACTTCCGATTCCACGTAATTCCTGGGCTAAGGTGGAGCCACGACGACGACAGAGCTCAACCAGCTTCTCCGGAAAGTTGGTGCAGCGAACGAGCTGCGACATTATGTCCTTATTCTTTGACATCTTTGGCCTTTTTTCTGTGGATAGAATAGTATAGAGATTAATAATGTTGACAGATATAATTATACCTATCCTAAATAAATATTGCTTAAATCTGCTGTGTTAGTTGGACTCGAATAGGATGAAAAATAGTTTTGTATGTAGCTGAAAAAGCCAGACGCTGTTTTTGTTCTATGCTATTCAAGTATTCTGTTTTACATACTCTTAAAATTCTATTCTAGGCAACGGACATCAAATAAAACTCGAAAAGCACATATAGTCACAAGGTGCTAGTCATTAAAGCGACGCTCTCTAGCTATGACACCACTGTCATTCTTCTAGAAACATCTTTGCTAATATATTTTCAAACGAATTTCCGTTTCAATATGGATACTTTTGTATAATAGCTTTGCTCGTCTGTACATAATATATTCAATGCTGTGTTTTAAAATAAGAATAGTTACAAATTTTGTTTTGTTTGAAAATTAAAAAAAATGTATAATCTTTCGCCTTTCAAATAACTATCCATGGAATCGCTATCTATTATTATCAACAACAACTCACTTCCAAAAATCTGGAACATCTTCTGGAACTTCTTCTGAATAATTTTTCTCGTTTTGACACTGATACGTCCAGCTGCCTTACAAGATTCGTAATCCTTTGACAGCGCAGTGCTGAAGCTGTAAAGTTCGTCATTAAACACCGTCTCGCAATTGACATACAATTCGTTCAAGTCTCTCTCCGTGGGACTCTCTTCGTTAGCGATCCTCGCTTCGATGCCAGCTTGCAGTTCGGCGTAGCTAACTCCGATGGTTTTACATTTTTCGTAGGCGTACCAGGAGACGCTCACCAAACCATTGCGAAGTTTCATGGGCTGCAGGTGTCGGCAGCTCACGTAGCTGCGTAGGTCGAGGCTTTGGGCGTCGAGTTCTGAAAGGATAATTTTTTTTCTTTGTATTTTTTTATATTGCTAAATCAGTATTCGAGAAATGTGTTAGCAAACTCTTTGTTAGTAGTAATCTTATCTTCGAACATGTACGTGACTGCGATGTGTTCAAATTACTAACATTTCAATGAATCTTTGTCGTGAAAATAATATTTCTTTTTTTTTCCGTTACACAGCAAAGTATCTATATATCATACCTCTAATTTCCTTCAACTTCTCAGCATTTTTCTTCTCGAAAGAATCCCTCGTATCTTGGGGCAATTCGATAGTGTTCTGGCACCTGATGAACATTTCCACCGGATCTTCGAACACCTCCTCTTCCAACCTTGCCTTGAAAATCTGATCACAAGCGATATTCAGATCTAAAATGTCCTCCTCCACAACCCATTTGTCGCTGTAGTAGTAACGCAGAAAACCTCGTCTCCACTGGTCCTGGGTGATACCGTAGTCACGACAAAGCATAACGATGCGTTTCGAGGCATTGCGGCATGGCACCAGCGTCGACTCGTCGATCCTTAACGATTGATTGCCTGAATTGGCATTTAACGCAATGAAAATATATACATATGCTATTCAACTTGAAATATGACGTCACAGTTAAGACGCGAGACAATTAGTGCAATGTAATAGGGTTCAATAAACAGAGAACAATCAGCGCGCGAGTATGTTTTTTTTTCTTCTGAACTTACACGAGAGTCGTCGAAGCTTACGCAACGGCTGAAGAAAGAACAGCTTGTTTGACATGCCGCAGAGTAAATAATTGAACAGCTCGAAATTGCGCGGTGCTTCTCTTGACTATATACCTTAATTCTTGTACTCTGCACGATATCCGGTTATTCGAGTTCTTTTCATTTTCTCGAGCTCGCCGCGCTTTTAGAGGCATCTGTCGTCTCGATTTTTCAAAATAAGACCACTCGCTCAACTGCACATAATACCGAGTAATATATATCCCATATCTTTTTATGTAAAACGACCACCTTTCCAAATTTTTAACGTCGCGAAACTTTCACTCCGCGAGAAAGCAATTTCATTAATAAACAGAAATGAAAATTCATTTTTCACCTACCGATAGTAAAGACCTCGATGATATCAGCGAAGCGTCTCTCCATGTGTCCCATCACCTCGAACTGCAAAGCCTTAACACTTTGACACTCCAGATAGTCCCTGACCAGTCTGCTTGTCAATTTGCTCGTGTTGCCAGTGAAGACATCTCCGCAGGGTAAATAAAGCTCGAAATAATTGTAATTCTGGATGTCTTCGCGTTCGGAGACGTAATGGAGACCGTATTCAATCTCGTCGAGTGTGACACCGTGGTGCCAGCACTTGTCCAGAACAGTACCGAGGTCGAACAACGAACTGTCCACCATCAGTTGCTTATGGACGTGTTCACAGTTTACGAAACCACGAGGGTTAAGTAATGGGATTGGTGTAGGTAGGACTTCGGTCGAGAATTCCTCGTCGGAGTTGTATTCGGAGATGGTTAAAGGTGTCAAGCTGGAGAACACCAGGACACAGAGGATGAGGTTGCCTGGGTGTGTGGAAAAGATGGATGAAGATTTGGACACTGTACACACGTATTTTAATGATATACGGATGCATGGTGAAGAGATAGTATTTTAATTTTTGTAAAACGAGATGGTTTTGTTATTGTGATGCAAATGCTCGTTCACGTTGAGAGGTATGACCTATTTATTGATGATATAAACCCATGTGTACAAAATAGTAAAATATTGCGTCATCTACATTATAGGTTTAAAGTTTCTAAAAACTCGAAGTGTTTCTCCAAACAATTTAAAAGCACGTGCACACTCGTAGAACGTTAAATTTTACTCGCAAATACTTGAAGAAAATTTTTTTTAAAAAAAAGTATAAAAAAGATTCATACACAGGCGCAATTAAAACGGCGTGACTCTACGTATGTGCTTTATAATGACTAAGCCTGCGTTCCGGCATATATTCGCTCACGTGTACATTAAAAATAAATGATACTTAAAAATTCAAAGAACGTAAAGAAGACTTCTAATTTTAGTATTGCTTCAAGTTTTCTAAATTTACGTCTAGCCATGTTTGTAAATGCCACTTAAACGCTCACATATATACAGCAAAACGCACCAAACCGCTTCTTAAATAAAAAAGAAAAAGAGAACTACTGGAACCCAAACAGTTTGTCAACATCTAATTCACGGTTGCGCGAACCAAAACACAAGCTCTCCGGCTAATTAAGCGCCGCTCAAAAAAATGTCGAAAACCCGGTAAGAATATATGAGGAGTAAAAGATTATGATTTTACTCGACATCGCGCTCAAGGTTCGTCGTCCCTCGTCGTCGTTTCCCAACAGCGGACCGCAAAAAACTGTTTCTTCTCTTGGCAACGCCGTTGAAATCTCCCCTCAGATCCCAAGCGATAGTTCGAGTTTATAATAAGAGAGAAAAAAAAAGAGAAACATTGTGATGATTGAAGAAAAATCAGAGATTAACGATGCATGCGCTATCCGACGCGCATGACTTATCTGTGGTCGAGAGAGAATGCGTATACGTGCGAGAATGATTGATTCGTGAGAGAGAAGCATATTTGCGAGATTATGGTTGTTTGTTTGAAATAATTTTATTCGGTTCTTGCTTTACATCGAATGAGGTCCTGGAACGTGTAGAAAATGATTCGAGGTTACAAAAGTAGTAGTAGTAGTAGTAGTAGTAGTAAGTTTAAATCTAGAAATTGCACGGTAACAATTGTACACTGTCTGTGTAGACGTTTCTTTCGTTTCCAGCGAATTGAGAATAGAAATTAGTATGATTTCGTGAGTCATTATGCTGAGTTAACGACGTGATTATCATAATTTAAAGATTCCCGCGTTTCTGACAACACCGCGCGCGGCGTGTATATAATTATCAAAAAAGTTTCTCGCAGTTTCTATACACTAAGTGGATGTATATTATATCGTGAGTAAAAAATAAAAACACACAGTACAAAACTTCTTCAGATCGAACATGCACTTTATTAACGAGATTTTTCACAAAGCTTTTGTCCAGAGAAATTTTTTACACATGGAGAAAAAAAACATAAAATAAAATCTCTGCGCATTTATAACAGGTATATATCACTCGTCCAAAGGAATTTCGTAATCTTCGGCTTTTGGTAACAATGAGCTCCGCTTTTTTTTCACGGTACACAAATAGGAAGAGAATGACGCCTGGTCGGCGTGTTTTTTTTTTATTTGGAATGGAACCGCGGAGCGTATAATACGTGCATCGGTATAATTATTTCCAAGGCTCGGTACACAAAGTGATGGCGTCGGGTCTCTCTCTCTCTGTCTCTCTCATCTCTTCAGGCGTGTATACACGTTAACAACCTCGCGCATGAGTGACGAAACGGACGCGGAATATACACTGTAAGCGCGAAATAATCACGTAATCCGGTAGTTTCCTATCGCCATCCGGCGGTTTTTGTGTGTTCGTTGATCTCGGAAAACGCGACGCCGCCTTTCGCCGACGACTTTCTCCGCCTTCTTTCTTTCTCTATCTCTCTCTCTCGCGCGCGCTTGGAAATTGCTCACGATCCTTCCGATCGATATATAAGATACAAGTGTATATTCATGTATGTACATACACGGTTGGAGATGCTACACGAATGTCGGTTGCCTTCGACCCGCGAAAGTTTTCTGAGCGCGAAGATGAGGCGGAGAACTTTCACCGCCGATGCCGGCATTGTTTTGGACAGAAGAATAGAGAGAAGAGAAGACCGAGAGAGAGAGACGCGACGCCAGGGTGTATACTCGTTGTTACATTGACGGTTGTTTCGACGACTGTCTGAGGAGAATGAAAATTTTGAAACGTTGAGAATGCAAGATTGCTCTACAGAATATGCTTGGCAGTCGTCGAAGCCCTTTACTCCCGCTCTCGTAATACAATTTCTTAGTCGATTTTTTAAATTAAGAACTAACATAAGTATATATATCACAATTTTCAAATCGCATATTTTCATTATATACCGTTTTTTTTCGTCAAACTTACGTAGACTTATAACATTTAGCAATCATTATAGGACGTATACTAGTATAGAATTTTCATGCTGCCTTTATTTTCCTCGGCTCTAGCCTTTGAATTATCGATATACATTGCCAAAATAGGAAAAAAATATATAAAAAGAATGTTTTAATCGATCACCCGTAATTTCGTCAGAAAAACGTTGAATTCGCGCTCAATTTAGTTCTGGACAGGCTCGCTGGGGTACTGCGGCGGTGGAGCCATGTCCCAGGGTACGTCCACAGGGTTGAGCTTTGTGCTGCGCGCCATTGCCCTCGGCGCATCCTGATCCTGCTGTTCAGACTGCTGTGACTCCTGCTGCTGTTCTTGAGGTTGAGGTTGAGGTTGAGATTGAGGTTGAGGTGGGCTCATGTCCTCGTGCTGCTCGCTCATGTTGATGGGCTCACCGTAGCTGGTGATGGGAATCATGGACTTCATGAGCGCCTCCGGGATGGGCAGCTGGTGGAAGGGCTGAATCTTCATGGTGCGCACCGGGACCTTGGTGATCTCAACGTCTGGGCTGTTGTTGTTGTTAGCCTGATTGTCCTGAGGCTCGGGGTTGCCGTACTGTTGAGGCTCGGAATTGGGTGGGGGCGGCATCAACATCTTCATCACGATATCCTGGATGGGGATTGGCAGAGGATTGAACTTGTCCTGCTGGTCCATGTCATCCTGGGGTTTTTGCTGAGCTTGCTGATCATCCTCTAGCCTCTCCCTCAGAGGGACGATCTCGATGTGCTTGGTGGCCGGCAGAATGGTCTTCGAGAGGATCTCTTGGAGCGGGATGGGGAAGGGGTTGAAGCCCGAGATGGACATGGGCATCTTGGGTGCCTCGACTTCCTGGCTGGGTTCCGGGGACTCGTTCAACCTGATCACATGGAAGTTGGGGTGAACGTTGAGGTTGGTGGCCGGCGAGTCGCGCCTGCCGCTGAAGTCCTCTTGCGGGGGCAGAGGGAGGAGCTTCAGCTTGATGCTCTGGATGGTAATCTTTGGCATGTCCTCCTCGGCGCTCTGCTCCTGCGGCTGCTGCTGTTGCCGGTCATTGAACTGGAAGATCTTCATGTTGTTTGGAGGCATTAGAGACTTAACAATACCCTCGATCGGGGGCAGCATTTGCCTGATCTTCATGTTCTGGAAGGCCATTTTGGGCGCCATTTCCTCCTCCATGTTGATCTGCTGTTGTTGCTGCTCGGGCTTCTCGTTGAAGTGGAAGACCTTGAAGTTGCTGACTGGTGGCAGAAGGGTCTTCATCAGAAGGCTTTCGATGGGCAGAGGCAGTGGCTTGTTGATCCTCTCCTTGTTGCGCAGCATCGGGTTGAAGATGATTTTAGGGCCCTCGGGTTCTTGGGCGCCATTTCCGTTGGCTTCCTGCATCTTGTTAAACTCGAGCACTTCAAAGTTGTTTTCGGGCATCAGGAGCTTCATCAGCACGTTGTGGATGAAGTGATCCTCGATGGGCTGGTTGCCGAAGATGTCGAAAGTCTCGACCAGAGGCTTGATCCACTCCTCGGGATCAGATGGGTTCGGGTGCTCCCGACCATCGTTCAACTCGGTCATTTCTGAGTCTTTGGTGTTCTTGTTCTCCGGGGTATTCTCCTTAGGAGTCAGGATCTCAAGATTCTTTCCAGAGCTGAGTACCTCAGCCTCCTTGGAGTTCTTGGCCTCGGGTTCTGAATTCAGAGAATTCGTGAGCTTGCGATTCTGATTCTGCGATTCGGAAAGCTTCAGATCCTGACTGTCAATCTCCGCGTTCTTCGAATTCATCGAAGCAATTAGAGGTTCAGCCTTCGCTGAGGCAAGTTCCTCTCTGTCTTCCAGCGACAGTTTGTACTTGATAAGCTTGACATCGTCGTTGCTGTCGCTGACAGCTGACTCGAGCTCCTGCATGCGCCAGTTAATGTAGCTCGTCGAGTAGACGAGGTTCTGGACCTTGAATAGGGTGACGATAGTCAGACCCAGGACGAGGACGACGCCTACGAGGAGGACGGCTTTGTTGGCCGAACATTTCTTCTCGCTGCGGTTGGTCCAGTTGAGATCCACTGGTACCTCGACCTCCGTAGGTGTGGTTTTCTCGTCGTTCAAGGTGATTATCACCTTGCCTGCGAACATGCAGAAAAAAACAAAAGGAATGTCGTGGTGTGATCATCTGAGACATAACCGCGGTGCGATAGTTTCTCACGAGTATACGCTTCGAGAGAACCAAGCGCTTGATGGCGGCGTCGGTTATTACTTTCAATTGTTTCGCTTCTTTTAGGAACGCAAAGTCATAACGACTAATGAATACTTATTGTATATTCTCATATACACTCACTTTGCGGGTAATTGACCGAGTCGCCAGATTTGCGAAGGGAAAATTCCGACAATTCGAGAACGAGAAATTCAAAAGATTTTTTCCTCAATTGAACTCTTGTGAATTAGAAAATTTCTCCAAACGACGTTCTAACTTTCGAACTCGCGGCACGTAAAGCGTAGCGGCGCTTCATACTTTTTAAACTTACTTTATATGCTTTCTCCGTAGACACATAATTGAGGCCTCGCGAGCGAACAACCGGTTGTAACTTTTATTTGCTAAATTGAAATGCTCTAATAGTTATATGCTTTGCTCGAAAAAAAAAAATTGTATATAAATTCGTGATACACTTTCTCCTTCGACCGCACGTAGCGCAACGACAGCGTCTATACTAATAATTTCGGTCTCTAGAAAACTCGATAGTGTGTAATGACGAGAGAAATTTTCGGTGAATTGAGTTTCTAACTCCGAGGGCGTCATTGTCGTATCGTATAATATAGTGGACGAAGAAAATCGCGAATAATTCATGCCGTCTCCGTGCGTATCTTTACATAACTCGCGAGGATAACTGATTTTTATCCGGAGAAGATTTCTCAAGAAATTTCTTTGAGAGAATGAAAAAAAGGAGGAACGAGAGACGCATATGTATTTATTGCGGGCTTACATAATATTGCAGTAACTGCACACGCACATACACACACACACACACGTCTTTTCCAAGGATAATTTGCTCTCGAGTATATCCGAAGTTTACACCCGAGAGTATAGCGGCTTTTGCAACAGCGTTAAACGAATGTTTTGAATTCCGCGAGAGATGGCTGCTCGCTTTGCGAAATCGCGGAACGGGACCGGAGTTGCTATACTTCCAAAACACTCGCGCTGATGTCTGTTATTTCAATAATGTCAAGGCGAGGAAGAAACCGGTGACGTCGTTTTCTTCTTTTTTTTTTGAACGAAATCGGTTGCGCGGAAAAGGACTCGCGCTCTATAAGGCGCGATCGGTTATGTGCGCCGTTGCCAAGTTTCTCGTCGGCCGTATTGTGTATAGATGCATCGTAATTATGCTCGGCATTATTTATGTAATTGTTACAGTTTAATAAAATATGAGCGAGACCGAGAGCTTTATGGCTGGGAAAATCGCGTTATATAAAGTGTACAGTTGGTTACCGATTTTCTTTCTTTTTTTTTTAAAGTTGTGCCTGAACGTGGAAAAAAAATCGTTTTGCATTAATCTCACCGCGATTACGCGATCTGTTCAGTATTTTATCGCGGAATAAATTTACCGAGTAGAATGGAAAAAGCGCGTTCAACGTTATTTTAATCCAGATTATAAGCTGACACCGTTCCGTCGAGAAGTAATAGCTCGTCTAAGCGAATAACGTTACTCGACCGAAGTAACCCGACATCGTTTCTCAACCCAACCCACTTCCACGGCAAAAGTCCACCGACAACCAGATGTATCCACAAGATAATAATACCAGCACTTCTGCCAAATAAAATTACATAATATCCCGAGAACGCAAACAAAAGAAGAAAAAAAAAAAATAGTTACACAGTTTGGCGCCCAAAAATTCCTAATCACTCGTCGTCACACCGATAAAACGTTACAACACCAAGGCGTTAGATAAACAGCAAACCGAGGGTTTCGAATAAAAGTAGAAGAAAAAATCGAGGGCTCACCGTTGCACGTCTTCTTCCACGGTTCCTTCATCTTTACACAAGTGCTCGAGAACTACTGAGCCTCTGCCTCGTCGTTCGCGGCTCTCCAGTACCTCTCTCTCTCCCTCTCTCTCTTTCCGAGCAATAACGGTGTGTGTATGCGTATAGAGCTCTCGATGTACCTGCCGGTGTATAGCCAAGCAGCGGACCTTTCACCGTCGACTCTGTTGCTGTACTATAGTCCCCCACCACAGTCATGGTCGAGAAAGTTGCTGGGTCAGGCGCTGCTGCTGCTGCTGCTGCAGCGGCGCGTGAGTCATGAACTATTAAAGCCTCCGACGGATTAACAATCCTATTTTTTTTCTCCCTGTATATAGCTTTGTAGGGAAATCCGATAAGAACGGTAATAGCGCGATTTTTGCGCAGGAGAGATCCGATTTGATGAAGCAGGTGGCATCAACCGGTTCTTCATGTGTTTATAGTCTTGTTGATTTTTTTTTGTTACCGGCGATGGAAAATTTTGCGTGGATCGATCGTTTTTTTCGATAGGGAGCTGGATGATTTCGTCAGAGGTACCGCAAAAAGTACATTATGAATTTTGCGCACGCCTGCTGACAGTTGACAGATGTTATGCTCGCGAGTATAGACCACAAAATATATATACCAACATCCCATGGATTGACCAACGCGTATAATGAATTTTCCTATGCGTTGCTTTTGGAAATCGTCATTTCCGTTAGGATGAAATCCTCGGGCAGGACTATACTCATTTTATAGTCCGACTATCGTGTATAATATGTTCACGAGTGGGCAATATTTTTTTTCTCGCAAATTCTTACCGCAATCGCGCACGAGCTGTGTAGTTCAAGTTTATTGTTGTGCATACTTTTAAAATATGATTTTTTTGTTCGCAGCGAGGAAGGCAGAGATATGGCAATGCGTTCAAAAACTTTCGTCACTCGTTTTTATGCATATTACTTAATTCGGACTGCATTGAAAACATGTCAAACGTGTTGCGGCGTCATGTGGTTGTATATACTTGCATACAGCACAGATACACGTACGTATACGTGGTATAATTATTTTTGATATTGTCTAACGTCCACATATGTAGGAGACGATGGGGATACACGAGGCATGAAAACCTCGACATTATTAACCCACGCCTTTTTCTTTGATCTACCTTGACTCGAAAAAGTGTGGACCAGTTCTTTTGTTTTTCCGAAAAAAAAGACGCTATTCAGAGGATGTCAACCTTGGTCATTACTCGCTTATGCCTGTATACAAAGTTTAGTTTGACAATCTCGTTTGTTTTATTTTGCAGAATATTGCGGTGTATTTTAATTGCCTTCAAAAATAAAATTACTTGCTTTATAACATATGACCGAGTGACTCATTCGTTCTGCGTTCTAAAGACGATATTTAAAAAATAAAATTTGTGAAATACATGAACTACGTCGTGAGCTACGAACTATAAACCTTGAATAGATCCACGTCGATACAACGTGGCTTCGCTCGCTTTGACACATAATAACAAAACAAACTTCACTTCCCTCGGCTATTTTCCTGAAAACTTATGGCATTGCATTATATTCGCTCGAATAATTGTTTTCCGTTTCTCGCGCCTACGTTTTCAATTATGAGAGCCTCCACAGCCTGCTAATGAATAATTAGAGTACGCGTTTTTATTTTTCGAGTAATCAAGATCGTGGCTGAAAAAAAAATTTAATTTGTTTATACTGCGCGAAAATAGCTCCGAGCGCGTGCTATAGAAAGTGGATATCGCACAGCGCTTGTGTACCTAAAAGTGAATGTATTTGTCATAATTACCGACATTTTTTTGCGCGCGATTCTGAAAGTAATAATTACCGATGAAGTATTTTATTTATACTAGAACTAGCGGAGATCGGTTGTTTCGAAAAATTTTTTTATTTACTGTGGATCGTGAAGAATTCAACGCGTTCTTTTTTCCCGCGTATAACAATATCACGCGCGAAGTTTAATTTCTTTTTGAAAAACAAAAGCATAAAGTGTCAGTTGGCAGAGTGCAAACAACTTTTTGTTTCTGTATACTCGACGCATTTCTTAACGTTACCCAGCAAAACAAATATTTTCACTGTTGAATTTTACGCTTGCAAAAGAGCAGCAGTGCGTTATATAAAGAAATCTGAAAAATCAAGTAAAATAATATTAGAATATTTCGGTACAACGTTGAAAATGTTTCATAGCATTGCAATAGCGAGAATAGATCGAAGTTTGGAAAAAACAGTTTTGCAGCATTTCTCGCATCGCAGGGAGTTTCATTTCTGAGTACTCATCCTTGAATCTCTTTACTTTGAAAGTATCGAGCACACATTTAAAAGTGAATGTATTTTTAGCGAACGAATGTGTGAAACGGACACAATATATTCTTTTTCAGAAAATTGAGTCGACGGATCCCACTGAGAGCCGCAGAAGAGAAAAGGCTTGTTTAGACGTTCATGTACACACGTGATTTCGAATAACAACGTAGAAATTTTTCACATCGCCATTGCCATTGAAAGTTGTCCTCTTTTTAAAAATTTACACTTGCAAGAATTGAAAACATTTTTTTTTCTCTTGCTATCTTGTCTTCTTGTATACAAGCTGATTTATCTATCGCAACGGAAGAATAAAAATATTGCGTTATAGGTTCCCTCATTTCTGCAATGCTGGAAAATTCCGCGCATTGAATCATTAATGCTTCAATGCGCTTTTAACGCGCTCTTTTATTGTATACCTCCTCTTTGCATTTTTTACGAGTTTTTCAATAATGAAATCCGTAGAATATAGAAACAGTCGTCACAAAAAAAAAAAAAAAAAAAAACATTTTACCCTAAAAATAGCTCTTACAGCAAACCATACATTCAGCTACAGCACTAGCCAAAAAAGTAAAGAAAAAAAAAGTCTGAAACCACTCGTTCAATTTTCTAATCCCCACCACATGGTACTTTCGAATTCGTGTCAAAACAACGAGCAAGTCCAAAAGCAAAGCCGCGACTGGAAAATAATATCTTCTAGCCTCTCGTAGAGAAGAGGCAACAGCAGCAGCAGCAACAGCAGCTTTGCAGCAACGAGTAAGTAACTCTCGAGGCTCGTGGATATTCGCGCCTTTCACCGGCGCATCGCAGGCCACGAGCATCCTACCGGCGCACGAAAATGGGACAATTGAAAATCTCGCGTACGTTGACGCCGTGTCAATGACTCCAAACACTCCTTTTTTGCGCCTTTCTTTTTCTCTCTCTTTCTCTCTTTCTTGTTTGTATATATTACGATGATGTATACACAGGTCGAACGTGTATAGATAATATGGTTGGCTTTTGGGGAAGCAGCAGGATGACGATGATGGATTTTTCGAAAGCGCGCGAAGAAAGTGTGGGTGACGCGGTCGCGAGTGTGGTTTCTTCTCTGAGCGAGCGGCTGTTCGTTATAGAAAATAGAATGTTATGGGAGTGTCATCTTCGAGGTCTTTTTTTTTGTTCGTGTTGTAGGAATGGCAAGAGAGATTGTCGGAGAAGTTCACGTATTTATTGCTTTGACTTGTAGATGATTGAGTACTTTTGAATACTGGATATATACATATGTAGGATGATTTGTATTTACTTCCTAATTTTACGTGTAACAACAAGAATCGAGCTATATACTTTTAGATAATGATATAGCAGCTGTGTATTGGAATTAAATGATGGTTTATTATAAGAATCTTCAGGAAGGAGATGTAATTATATTTTATTATAACAATGTAATTTTATAAGTTATCATTGCAACATCGTGTCTGCGGAATGAGCTCTCATTACATACAAATTGCGCGTCTGTGGAAGCAAGTTCGTTTTCTCTCAAGTAGCTACATATACAGTTATCATTAAAACATCATTATATAGTTTTCTATATATACGATCTCTCTATTCATAAGTCCTATAATTTAAACGCGTTTAGAGACGAATCAAATTAGACATTTAATTCCAGAGTAGGCTACATTAAAAAGCCAAAGTTCGCTTTCAATTCGATTTGCATTCCTGCGCCTTTCCACGAAAATTCTGAAAACCGATCTCGATTTACGCAATTCTTCGTGTATAGCCGGAGAAAAGGTAAAAAAAAAGAAAAAAATCCAAGCTCGCAAAAACCTAATCATATTCCCCAGCGGATTTCCACACGTTAACCCGCGAAATTACGCACTCGAACATTACATAAATAAATAAAAGAGCAGGAATCGCAAATCGGCCGAGACAAGGCACAAGTATATATAACATACACATAAACAGACATACATACATACACACACACAAACGCACACACGCCTTTCTCGTGCTCTTCCGGGTTTCCGCGCGCATAAAGTGACTTTCGCACTCTCGCTGATTACGCGAGAGAGAAAAAAAAATGAAAACGGAAAGGCGCATTCGCTACTGAACTGCTGGCATCGGCATCGAATAAACCTTTATGATTTTTATACAGATCAGGTAGACACTGCCTTCGGCGCGTTTGCAATTAGCGAAATCGTATCGGCGACTTGGGCTCGTCGTCGTTTCCATGACTGTCGAGTAACTGCTGTCGTAGTCGTCGTCGTCGCCGGTGCTGTAAGACGAAGACGAGTCTTCTGTGCTTGTGGTACTACTGTCGTTACTTCTCTCCGTTGCGCCTGCAAATATTTGATAAAATTATGTGCGGGCTCGTTTTTGCTGCATGCGCAGGAGAGAAAGAGTTATATTGCGCAATAAGCCGCTGCGTTGAGGAAATGCGAATTTGCTGGCGCTGCTGAAAGGGAGTTTGCGGTGTGAAAGATTAGTGGAACTGTTCGTATTTTAGATGATAATGATGCCGACGGAAAAATAGGATAATTGCAACGTCATTATGGGGTATTATTCGTAAAAACAGTAGATTGATTTACTGTAGATATAACTATACTGACGAAGGGTTTATTTATAATAACATGTAGAGTTTATGCAAACATTTATTGTTGAGAGATCGAACAGTCGGTTGTATAAGTTCTAAATGCATAAGTGGGACAAATTTTTTTCGATAAAAAAAAAACATACGTAAATAACAAAAAATAATGAACCTAAACTTATGTTTTGAAAAATCGATGGTTTACTTTCTCTGACCTTTTTTTGTGCGAGCGAAGCAAGTAATGTTTTCGAAGAAAAAGATGACATGATAAGTGAGAATTATTGACGCTACATTTTATTTTTGTAACAGCGGTGTACGTTTGTTTCTAATTGCTTTGAATAAAAAATTACTGCATGCATCTATTTATAAAAACCACTTTTTAGCGTTCGGTGAGGTCAAGCTGTATCATTCTTAAAAAAAAATTCATTTAATAAACGTAATGCGTAAAGGTTCAAAATCTCAACGCAATAATGAAAAAATCCGTTATTTCATGAATTTGCGACAAAACTTCGATTGCTCATATTGTTTTTTAATAATCCATTTATTGCTTAAATTAAAAGTCGTCATTTTTTAATTTTATCTTTCATGCTAAGTTTTTCCATCACCCGGCTGCCGAATTATTTATTTCGAAAAGAAAGCCTTTCTTGGCTAACTTAAAAGTGTGAACAGTTAATCCCCTAACAAATTCTCATACGTATTCTCGTGTGTATACGTATATTCTCATGTGTATCGAACCGTATTTTTTGACACGTTGTGTGCTAAGCTTGATTTAGCATACGCTTTTTCGAAGTAGCGTGTGCGAAACCGAGTTTTGCGCACGGAGTATCAAAAAGTACTTTGTGACACTGTTTTCTATTCAAATTATGTCAAATTTACGACGGTAAGAGCATCATAAATTCTAAATAAATATCAGCAAGATTATTAATAAAAAAAGTTCTAACTTACTTGTATCCTCGTCCAGTGCCTCATAGAACTTCTTCTCGATAAACTGCTGCGCTTCCCGATTCAAAGCCCCGACTCTTTTGCACCTCCTATAATCCTCCTTCAACTCCTTAGTCATATAGTCCAACTGCCCATCGAAGACGTAGCTACAAGGGATGTAAAGACTGGAGACGTCGAAGTAAATCTCATTGAATTTCGGATTTTTGCCGATACCCTGCTCAAGCTGAGAGGCGGTAACTCCGTGTTTCTGACAACGCTGCAAAGCCTCATAGCTCGGGCTTTCGAAGTAATCTTCAAATAACTCCGTCTCTACATGGTTGCACTCGACGAAGCCGCGAGGATCTAACCTGGTGACTATTGCCGAGGACGTGGTTGTACTCGTGGTCGTTGTGCTACTGGCTTGCAGCTGCCCTGGTGCTTGTGCTTGGCCTTGAATGTTTTTTATTCAAAATTAGTTCTCATACATACAATAATTAGTATGTTTTATAATGTTGACTTATTATTATTTTCTATAAGAGAAGCCTCGGTTAGATGTATAATAAATCAAATACATATAATTTATAAAATTGTTTCGACGTTTCAAAGTACTTGTCAAAATACCTAAAACTTTTATAATACATAATAGCATACATGAAACAAAAGCTGTTTAAGTAAAAAAAATAGTGTTATGCTGCATGCATCAAAATGTTAGCGAGTGCTATTTGCCTTATCAGAGGAGTCATGACCGCCACTGCGCGCTTAGCTATTGAATAATCAAGCGCCTAGTTAATCGACGTCGGAAAGAAAGAGAAGCGGAAAAATGAGGTAATGACAAATTGTTCGATTGCCTTTACGTGGAAAAGACGGTATTACACTAATTAAGTGCTCATGCAAATCCTTGTTAATTACAAAAGCAATTCGCTGACATGTGTCTTTATGGCATCAGCGTGTCATCGACTCTGCAGAAAAACGGAAATTATAAGCTTGATTATTCACTCATAAATGTGTTCTCTTATTTTCATGTAATAACTTGGATAATAGTTTATGGTCAATTTCAATATTATTGCTATTTTAGAAAATGAAGAAAATCATTGACGTGCGATCATGTTTTTAATTGAACCGATAATGAGAAATTTCACAAGGTCATTTGTATATTACTTTCCATATGAAAAAGTTATCGAATCTCATTTACATCAATGCGAAGACCTCGACTTAAAAAGAAATCATTTACTAGCAACTAGAACGAAGTCTTACCGTCTTTCAAACTAAATTCTGGAAAATTAAGAAAGAATGCAAAGCAGTTGTTATACGTGAAACGAGATCAGGTAAGTCATAAACCTTGCTGGCTCTACCGATCATTTGCAGCGCAATAAAAGGCAAGTGAAACTCCTAAAATTAGATTTCTGATACGAGGAAAAACCGTCAACACACAAAAATCTATGTTACACTTTTGACTCACTAGCAGAATCTACATTCCTTGGATCACAGATTTAGCTCAACCAGTGGAAAATGATGGTTAAAAAATTAGACGGACTTCGCGGGAAAAATCTTGACATCTGATTTTTGGGTCAAGTATATTAATATATTAGTAGTGTGCGGACTATCCTTATAACCAGAACATATTCGATGATAATGTAGATGACAGGCATCTACCTTTCATCATTCAATATTAACATAACATTTTAAATAATTTCTCCTCAAAGTACAAATCTATTACCAACCAGCATAGCCAAGCCTATCGGCGAACCTGTGCTCGATGATGGCCTGTTGTCTCGAGTCCAAAGCCCCGGACCACTTGCACCGTTCGTAATCTCGTAGCAGATCGTCGGTAAGCACGTCAACGTCCTCATTGAAGACATCTCCGCAGGCAATGTAGAGATTCGTCAGGTCGTACCTGAGCTCACGACCTTGATTTCTCGTAACACCTGTCTCCAACTCATTCAGATAGACGCCCTTTTTGTAGCAGGTGTGAAGAGCCGGGAGGGATGGAGAGACTAGATACTTTCCTCGAGGTGTCGGCTTGAAACGCTCGCAGTTGACGAAACGCGTTTGATGAGAAACCACGTACTTTTTCGGCCTTGATGAGGGCGAAGACGTGACGTAGTTACTACGTTTGCTGCGAAGATCGGATGACGGGGTGATCGATAGAATCGTTGAGTCATTGTCATCGTCGTAGTCCTCCCTGAACAAATGTATAATTAGTTTTTGTGCAACGGGTTAAAAGATAATAAATATGTTGTTATCATTTATGGGACTATATACCATATACCTATACGCCTGAGAATGATTTGGTGATATTTGTAAATAAAAGTAGCAAAATAAACGAATGTACATAACTTGTTATTATAATTACGAGAACATAAAATAAATTATTAAATGGTGAGGCTGCATTATAATTATATAGGTATTACTTTGTGGTATCAAATTAACGATATGTTTTACTTATGATTATAATGCAGAATATAACAAATAAATGTTAGTTATGATGTATGTATTTTCAGTGCAATACGTGTTTAAACACCGAAGTCTTTAACTTAAAAGGAAAGAACGTTCGAACAATATCTGTAGATATCGCATTTAAAACGCAGCCATATCAGTATAGATGTCTGCTTACAAAATATAAAGTTTACAATAAACAAGAATATTTACCACGAATAATCATCTTCATCAGAGGAAAGTTCATTTTTAGAATTCGTTTTTTGGTCAAAAGAAACTATCTTTTTATCCAGATTCCTCAAATTTATATCATCCAAATTCTTCGTCCACAGTACGTGATAATTATCGTCAAGCAATTGCAGTTCACCCAAAAAACTCGTTTGATTATCATTGCCATCATCAGAGAAAAGTCTGTCAAAGTCCTCGTCGACGATTGAGAGCATCAATCTTTTGAATTCTTCGCTTGACAGAATTATAGTTGGCTGCGAATCATTGTTAAAGTTGATTTTCCAGAATATGTAACTCATGGCTGTCACACCAATGAACAGCATTGCAATGATCACGAATGAAGTCGTCGAGTTACATGGCGATAGTTTTGGCTTATTTATTTTTGGCAATGTGTCGATATCCTCAGTTATTGTGAAATGAATTTTGGCTGATAAAATGAATAAGTGTAATCAGATCAGACGTGAAATTAAAACGTTAAATTCTATTAATAATAAAGATTACAATTAGCCGACTTCTCTAAATTTATATTTTGATGAGCATAATTTCAGCCAGTGCATTAGAAATTAAGAGGAAAATTGCACCATGAAATGGATAAGAATGTATTTTGTCTATCAGATTAATTGAATATAGAATTATTAACACATATTAATATTTTTAAATAAGTAGAAATATTTATTTTTTAATTATTCAATCGTATTCGTAAGTATACATTCTAGAAGCAGCATTAATGTTAATTATTAAAAATAATAATAAGAATCATTAATTAATATAACTATTTTTTAATAGTAACTAATTATGAATTTGCGAAAATAATTAACATGAGCTGAGATTGCAAAAAATAATCTGAAATTTTATTATTATAAAAGTCTCATTGTTTTAACCTTGTTTTTTAAAAAATTGTATAAATTATAATGAGCAGTCACACGTAATTTGTATTTAAAAACTTTGACATCTTGTTTCATGTTCAACACATTAATCTTTATTCGCTTAGACAAATCAACCAGTTTTTTAGCTTAAACACTCGCGCCAAAGACAAAGGAAAATCAAGGTTGAAAACAATAAAAATCACACATAAACTCATTCATAAATCTTACTGCAATTCATCTTCTGCCACGGTTCCTTCATCTTGCGATGCCCACACAAGTCACACTAATCTTTAAAACTTTTGGCAATGACACTCTGTGGTCCACCTCTTCGCCCTGTATCTTTATTTGCCAGATAAACTCTGCGTGAGCTCATTTTCGGGTATTCCAGAAGAGAGAAGAAGAGACGTAGTAGTGATATGTTGACATAATATAATATATAAATTAACCTACATGTAAGGTTGATAATCGCCGATATTGCGTTTGTTTATGTATTCCGACAGTTATTTCGGTATTTCTTTTATGGATAAGTAATTAGTGTTATGCTTAAATAAAGCTTTCAATAATCATTTTGCACAAGCACTATATTATATTTAAAATAGAGAGAGTATGCTAAAATAAAAAAAAAATATTCCTAAATCAAATATAAAATTTAAGCAGTGATTTTGTATAAAGAATAGAAATACACGGATTATATATATTATATTTTAAAAACATTTATTCATTTCTAAAATTATTATTATTTTTGTACAACAGCTACTTGGGTTCGTAAATAATATTAAACGAACACTCTCGAACGTCGCTCTTATTTTTCCTCCTATCATCAACCGTATTTTTTATGTTAATCATGCCCTCATTATTTTTCGCAGGTTTGACAATAACTCTAACGGGTCCCTTGGAGTCATCGGTATTTACAGTTGTGAATGAAAACTGCAGGTTGCATTGACTCTCGTCCTTTACATTCTTTGTGGTTCTGGCGATCCTCGACTTCACGTCGCCATTGTTCTCCAGCGTCTTCAACCTCGTGAACTCCTTTAGAATATGTATCTCGAAATCCGTCAGATTCGTTATCACGAGCTTGCTCCTTTCCAACTTCACGGAGTCCTTATTAGGGTCCACGAAATTTTCAACGATACTCGTGATGGTGTGCAGCAAAAATTGTAAATTATACGACATATTCGCTTTTCCCTCTTTTTCTTGCTGCAAATTTTCGAGACTCTTGAGGATCGACCTACGCCACTCGTTGAAATCCGAGATGACGACGCTGTCATTTAGTTCCGCGACGTTGACTTTTCCGCTCGACGAGCCTATGTTCTCGTACTTGTCGAGCAGATATCCTTCGCGTGATCGTAGAGCCGATTCCAGCTGGTAGAGGCTCCAGAGAGCGTAGCCGCAGAATATTAGTAAAAGCAGAACGTTTATCGTGACGAACCACTTGAAAATCTTGAAATGCCTCGACATTCGCTGGAAGCGTGACTCTGGACTCGATCGCGAGCCTTCTTCAATCGTGAACATTTTTGCTAAAACCAAAAATATAGATGTGTCAAAAGCTTCTATTAAGCTTCATTGAAAAATACGCTTGTTAAAATAATTATGCACTGTTGCGTTTAAATGACTTTCTTTACACGACTCATTTACGATAGAGCTCTGTCAACTTATTGCAACGAAATTTGAAATTTATTGTCTCGAAGATAAGGTAAGCCAACGCCGAACACCCGAAAAAAAGCGAGAATACATGGAAATTGACACTTACGCGCATACAAACAACCATTACGCCAAAGATAAAGAATTTTTGCTAATCTGCACAAAAAAAAAGAACAAAATCGTCCAAAGTAAACACGATAAAACAGACGTAAATCAAAAATACAAGAATGTCAAGCAGCCAGACTCACCATCGCCGAGGTTGTGCAACGGAATTTTCATCTCATGAATCAAGGCTGTTTTCGGCTTGTCCCCACGAAAATCCCGAGGAATTCCCATGCTCGAGACAACGCTGACTAGCGGCCCGTCGTCGACATTTCCAGAAGTTGCGAGCGGTACTGCCCTAGCTCGGGGTCAGCGCTTATCTCTACTGTGGGGTCAGCCGACTATCGGCCGCAATAGCCCATATACCGACGATTGTGCTCCGGACACAATAAGCCGAGCTACTTCGATTGGACTCTGTCTCTTGTGTATATTAAGAAAAAGCATGTGATTGAAAACACTCAGTTGAAGAGTCAAGCGACGCCTCAGAGCGAGAGAGTGAGAGAGAGAGTGAGAAAGGGGGAGAGAGAGAGACATGTGCTGCACTGTTATCTGTGCGACAAATACAATACTTTTGTAGTACAAACTTTTTCGTTGTTTAATTGTTCGCGTAAGATAAAATCTCACGCAAGAGTAGGTAAAAATCTTTTGCACAGAACTTGCACGGAATGTTATTGTATAATTTAATCTTTTAATCTTTTTTAATTCTTTTTTAATCTTTGTAGAAAAGAAATTATTTTGAATAAAAATAGCTGCAATATAAATCGTTATTGATGAAAAATAAATAATATGATTAAATGTAAGCAAAAACTTTAAGAAATCTTGAAGTCGCACGAGGTGATGAAATAATGATTTTGCATGTCAAGAAAGTACCATCTAACATGGAAATAAATTTATCGCACAAATCTGGAAACAAGATAGTCACATCCAATCGCTGTTGATATTGCAAAAAAAGGGAAAACATATCTAGTTAGTTGAAAAATATTATTCATAGACGAGAATCTTGTGAAAAAATCTTCCATATCGTTTATTAAAATAAAATTACAATTACGTTAACGAATCATCACAATAAAATTGTTCACTGTCGTAACAATTTTTTTTACTATAAGAGTAATGCAGTCGTATCAACGCGCGCTGACAGTGTTACAAATAAATAATTGCTACAAATAACGTTCAAATCTATCTAATATATATATACACAGGATTGTACACATATTATATTTAACAAAGGACTTCTCTTTTCATTTAGTTTATTGTACGAGAAGGTACATATTTAAATTTACAATTTCTAATAATCAAATTCATCGTAAACCGTAAGGAAATCGTTCATGTTCACCGACTCCTTGGATTCATCTTTGCTGTTCAGTACGTCCTCCATGAGTGAATGCAGTCGCTTTGTTAGTTCATCCTCTGTCACATCTACCTCAGATTGTTCGTCGGATTTTACCTCCTCTACGATAGGTTCTTCCTCACTGATTGACTGAAGAGATGATACGGGCTTCCATAGTGGGATCTCTTCGGATTCCTTACTAATCGTCTCGGAAAAAGATTCTTCCTTGTTTTCGTTGATCGACTGATCGCTGTTCTTTTCATTTTCTTCGCTAGATTTTTCAACCTCAGTAATATCGGCGATACGCTGCAACGCCTGTATGAAAGCTTGTCGTTGGTTAGCAGTCTCTTCGGAATACTCTGTAAGCAAAACCTCATCAGACTCTGATTTTACTTCCTCTACAATAGGTTCTTCTTTCCAGGATGGAAACTCTTCTGATTCCTTACTAATCGTCTCCGGAGAAGACTCATCTTCTTCTTCCTTTGTCGATTGACCACTGTTCTTATCAGTCTCTTCGCTCGATTCATTAGACTCGGAGATATCGGCTATGTGCTGCAGCTCCTGAATAAAAGCCTGTTGTCGATGGTCTGTCTCCTCGGAGGGTTCTTGAATCGAAACCTCATCGAGGGATGCCGTGCTTGTGTTGTCTTTAAACTCTTGTGAATCATCTTTTTTAGACTCTTCATCGAAATATAAATGTGCTACTCGCCTCATGGCCTCGATAATCACTTGATGCTGTTTCTCGTCAACATCGCTAATTTTTTGAGATGAATTTTCTTCTAAACTGTTCATAAAAGTGTCAACATCGATACCGCTTATCCTTAGTTCTAGCAGGTTTATACTATCGATAGCATCTGCTATTTCATCTACGTTTTCATCACCTTGTTTATATAAATCGCGCATATGCGATTTCGTTACCAACCTGTTCACTATCTGGGCTTGAGTATTTGACACTGCCTGCATTTTTGGTTGTGATTGATCGACAAGTCTGTCAAAATCTCTCATGTAGTCATCATTCATTAAGAAGTTTAACACGAAGATACAGTATTCTCTGAATTCAGTGATGTCCTTACCAAAAAGTAATCTAGCTGTAAAGTATTTCAGTTGAGTGTCATCGTTCAATGGTTCCGGTTCATTTCGATTTTTGAAGTACCAAATTAGAAGATCATCGTATTCGCCTAACATCGCTTCTAGGCGTCTAGCTATTAACAAGTAAATGTCTTTTTGAATGACACCACGGAAAGGCGCTTCGGTGGATTGAGTATTTTCTTCATCCGTTTTATTTAATTCTTCCGAACTTTGGTTCATTGATTCCTCAGCTACTGGCACAACTGTTGGATTTTCAAAAATCTTCAAATCTGAGAAACCGATCAAAAACTTTTCTTCGTTGCTATGGTCATCATTTGTTTCTTCAAATGCGGGTTTTTGATCGTTATTTTCTAGCTTTTCTTCAGAATCAATCATATTATTATTCTCAGTACTAGCTTGGCTATTTTTACTTATTCCTTCATCAGATTGCGTTTTCTGTTCAACGGATTCGTCACTGACTTGTTCTGCATTCAGATCATCTGCAGCTTTGTCGATTGTGGCCACAACTTCTTTTAAGTATAGGTCTAGTGCAGCTTTCGCTGCTTCCTCGGAATCTTCGGAGAATTCGTGAATATCAGTTTGCATTTCGTTGTTCTCATTACCGACAGTGATCATGTGCTTAATTCCTAAGATATTTAGCCAACTCTGAATAGGTATTAATTCAGAATTTTCTTCTTCATTATCTTCTTTTTTTGTTTCCTCGGCTGATTCTTGTGAATCTTGCCCAAGTTGATTCATGAACATCGGATCATCTAAAGTTTCTAAGAAAGGTAAAAGAGAAAAAAGAGCTTCTTCCTCATTTTTCTCATCCTGAGCCTTAGTGAGTTCAATTTCATCTTTGACAATACTCTCCGATACATCTTCCTTTTCTATTTTTAAATCAAATAAGTCCTGCATATCTTGCAGAAATTGATCTACAGATACTTGTTCTGATTCTGTAGACTCCGACTTAGGTTTAAAAGAAGAGTCTACATTGTTTGTGTCAACTTCGGATGGTCCAAACCCAGAAGCTGTGGAAATTTGTTCTTGTTTGAATGAAGCTGATTTTTTTATCGTTTCTTCTTGAGTTTCTTCACTGACAGGAACGTCATTTGTGACAGCATTTTTTATATCGTCTGCCCATACCTTGTTTTTGAATGCTAGTTTGTTTGCCTCACTAAAATACGTAGGTATTTCTTCATCTTGAATTACAACTGACGATTTCACCCGATAATTGGTGTATACTATCATAGCCGTCCAGCTTAGCAGAACTAGAAGGGCTAACAAAACAAATACCCTTAATGTGACGAGTAGTCTTTTACAGCAATCATCTTTGTCTTGTGAGAACGCCGATAAGGGAAGTTCGATCTTGATTGGTAGCGATCTACCCTCCTCCACGTTCAACAATAGCTTGGCTACAGTAAAAAATAAAAATACATTTAATATTTTCTTTCTTTAATAATGTGAAATGAAACAGACGAACTCGAGATGCACTTCATATTACTAACAGTTTTACAAAACTATAAGTAAAATGTGCCTTTATAAAATAACATTGGTATAATTGATTTTTTCAAGAATATGTAAATATTGCAAAAGAAATTGTTACTATAAATTATTTTATTATAAAGTAAAAATAATTGAACAAAATTTTTTAAAATACAAGAAAGCAACTGGAAACTTAATAGCTTCATCTTTTTAGCTACAGTTAAATTTCTCATAAGAAACATCAATATTCTCAATGAAACGTAAACTTAAGCAATAAGTTTAATCAGAGTATATTTCCCTTACCATCGCTATCAAGCTTCTTCCACTGTTCTTTCATCTTGGGTCGTCACTTCGAAACTGTTGGCTGCTGTCGGTCCACCAGATGTTTTGTTGTATCAGAATGTCATAGACGGTCGGAACGTCATCGGGTCAAATGCTTATCAGCTGTGGGTCGCTTGCGTCGCAGAAATTTACTGAAATCATTTCATAGTTAGCTTATTACGTTGTAGGACGTCCTTTACGCATGCATTAGAAAGTTTTTGATTTGAATAAACTAATCTTTATTTAGAATCGGTGACAACGGATAAAATAATATAACTTTAAAATAATGTTTAAACGCGCTAATTTAAATTTTCAGCTTTTTAAGCAATACATTTTTTAAATGCTTAATATCTGTACTTTCAGTGAAAAGGATTACTAATGGGGAAGTTTATTTGTTTGCTAGTCATTCAATAAGGCAAGAATTACTACATCTTATCTACATATTATCTTCGTAGACTTCCGAAGGCGTTATTTAGACACACCATCTATACAAAATAATGTCGATTGCAATAATAAGCTACATAATATGCAAAGTTCTAGAAGAAACCTAATTATTTTACGTATTGTATAGTATTTATTAAAAAAAACTATTGAAAAAAATAAAATCTATTATGCAGCATGGATTTCAATAATAAAAATAGATTATATTATGTAATGTAGTCGCAAATGTAAAATTTATTTGTAGTTCATACATACTTGTAGCTTTTTTAGATATTTTCCCAATTTTATCGTAAAATTTAAGATAAACAATGAAAAATTAATGGAAGATAAAAATACCCAAGAATATTAAAAATAAAGTGTCTCAAGTTTTTTAGTAATGCTAGTTATTTTAGTAAATTTTATTTTAAAAAGTCTAAAATTTAAACTACTAGTAAGTCACAAAAATTAACTATAACAACATAAATATAATATAAATATTCATAATATAAAAACCAGTTTTATAACTTTGATAACGTTGCATATACCGTTTAGATACTTGAATTTCTTTTTATAATATAACTGTAATTTACTTTCCGTTTAATAATGAAGACCTGTAGAACTACTTTACCCAAATGAAGAATCTTAACTCACATGTATGCAGGAGCTGTCTTGGATTATTTTTTCCATGATTTCCACTAGAATCATTAACTTCTTAAAATATCTAGATTTTACTGAGTTTGATGTTTATCTTCTCCTATTTGCCTTTAGCGGTCGATTGTCACAACTCAAAATTTGATACGTATTATACGCACCGCAAAACAATGCTGGCAATTTCTGTAATACTTTAAGAATTCGCTAAAAATTTATCTTTTATTCTTTTCTCTAAAACTCACATCATGTTTATCATACTTACATAATCTTCCGAGTTTAAAGAACGCAGCAGTAATAAAGATAATATTAGTTAAAGTAATAGATCCAATTTTAATTTATCTTATATTTTAATAAACTAATAAACTTATGATTATGGTTAAAATACTGGTCTATGTAACAATATTTAATTAAATTTTCTTGTACTTGATGTATTTGTTAAACTAAGATTGTTAAGAAATTATTATAATTATCAATAATCTGGTGTAGAAGAATAATAAACATTAAGTTAAAAATTGATTACAAGTATTATGAAGGTCTAAAGCAATAAAACATCAATATTTATTTCTACTTCAGGATTTAATAAATAATATAAAAATGGATTACATCAACTTTTTAGTTTGACATTTTTAAATAATAAAAAAAATAAATATTTAAATACATATAACGATGGCTCTATTGTCACAATCTTCAATATCACATTTCATCCTAAAATCTCTGCTAAATAGTTGATAATAAATAATATAAATAAATTGAACGCATTAACAATGTTATGTGTTAAAATAAATAAGTAATCATGATAAAATCCAATTTATCTAATACTGTATGTACACAACAAATAAATAAATTTAACAAAAGACTTTTCTATTTAAATAATTAATTGGGTTATGAAGTTGCTATTATGTTTTAGGATATTGTTTATTTTAATCTAGTGACTAATAGTCATATTCGTCGTCGTCGTCATCATCATCATCATCATCGTCATCATCGTCGTCATCATCGTCATCATATGTGAAAAGATCGTCAATATCCATACCATCATCGTCTATATCATCTTCCATAAGTGCTCTCAATCGTTTTGACAATTCATTTTCCGGATATTTAGACTTTGTTCCTGAACTTTTTTCCTTTGCTTTCACTAGTTTCATCAAAATATATTGACTTCTCTTGTTCTTATTGTCATCTTTCTTCGATTTGTCTATATCTTCGTCAGCGTCCTCGTCAGAATCTTCTTCAACTGAATCATCTGATGGCTTCATAGCTTCCTTATTGGCTTGTTGCCGTTTTCCAGTCCTTCCAGAAACTCTTTCAAACGTAATCCCAGCCCGCATATCACTAGAAACTTGGCTTATATCGGAACTAGATATCAAACGATCAGCATCTAAACCACCCCGTTGTAGATCCTGTCTATTCAAATCTTCGATTGATTTTGCGATGTAATCTACACTAATACTACCTCGTTCTGCCATAGTTTCCAGAGCTGACTTCAGAACCAGCCTATCTACTATATGCTTTTGGGTGTATGTCTCTGGTTCCAAACCTGATAGCGTTCCATTTACGATTTTGTTATAGTCTCGCAAATATTCGATGTTCATTAAAAGTGTTGTGTGCATCATGGTTACATCTTTAGTGAATTCGTTAAGGTTTGTATTGAAAAGTATTTCGGACGTAAGAGCTTTTAGATTGTATTCTTTCTTTATCATCCAAACGGATTTGTGTCTATTATCGTAGTGCCATGCAAGTAAATCTACATAATTACCAAATAAAGCTTCCAATTGCTTTGACATTAATACATAAATATCCCGGTGATTAAGTTCTATTTCAGGCTTTATAGTTGATGTTGATTTTTGATCAACCTTTATTTCATCTGATATCATTTTAGATGAATTTTTAACGGTTTGTGATTCGGTCGTTTTAATAGTTTCTATTTTTTCCTTTGAAGTAGAAATGAAACTGTAGGGATCCACGTTGATGAGGTCAAGCTCTCGCCAGTTTCGGCCTTGAATTGTTTTTGTGATGTAATCTGCTCTGATCGTATGATTGAGGTACAGTCTCACTGCAGTTGACTTAATAATTAATCTGTCGATCATATTATATTGGCTGATAGATTTAGGTACTAAATTTTTAAGTGTACCATTTATCACCCTTTGATAGTCGCTATAGATGTCAGCATCAAGTTCAATATTACTTTTCAATAAAACAAAATCTAAACTGAACGTTCTAATGTTTGTGCTGAACAGTATATCAGCAGTAAGATACTTCAAATAGTCTTCTGCATCTGGCTTCAAATCCTGATATTTTCGATTATGATAATACCAAACGAGCAAATCGTAATAATTACCGATGTTTATTTCTAGTTGTCTAGCTAGCAGTACATAAATATCTCTATCAATAATTTTTGGAGTAGAATCATTAAATGTCTTTTGGCTACTTGTTTTTTCTTCGATCGGGCAACTTATACTGCCGAGAGGATCATTTTTCTTTGTCCTTCTAGAACGTGGTTTTGCTGCTTTTATAAATTCAAGCAACTTTTCTTGTGTTTCAGGTGACTCTTTCTCTATAACTTTGCAATACCATTGATTATACGTGAGATTATAGGAAAACTGTTCCAAAATTTGTGATGATATCTTAAGAACAGCATATCCTGATTCAGCCAATTTCATATCTTTGTCTCGTTGCGAAATTGTTTTCGTTTGATCCTCGTCTTGCGATGGCTGTCTTAGTTGAGCTGAATACAATGCGCTGGTTTCATTAATTTTTGAAGCGTTATTATCAGACTCGGATTTTGAATTTTTGTCTTCAAAAACAGTACTAGATTTATCTTCTTCTGCATTATTATTTTCATTATTATCTTTTGCATTAACTTCAGTTTTATTTTCATTTACACCTATGTTGGACTCTGTAGTAGTTACTTGATTGTCGGGCAATTCAGGGCTGTCATTTTTGGATTGATCATTGTTTTTACCGAGATTAGGTTTTTCTTTATTCTTGTTCGATTCAGAAGAATCATCACTTTTATCATCGCTCTGTTCCAAATTCACTTTATTTTTTTCATTTACGGTAGTTTCAAATTTTTTCGTGTCTTCTTTTGATTCATTTTTTATTTTGGCCGCATATGTTTTTAATTTAGCAATCTTAAAATCATCGTCAACTTCATCATAAGAATTACTTTTGAATGGTTGCTTATTGCCTCCATTAAAATATGCACGCGATGCGCTTTCCTCTACATTTGTTGTTTTTGTGTGATCCTTGGAGTACAAGGCTACAGACATCCAACTAAGAAGCACTAGAAGAGCCAGAAGGACCAATATTACTACTGTGATAAGTAATTTTTTGCAGTAGTCATCTTTCGGCTGTGCATATGCAGCTAATGGTAGTTCAATCTGAATAGGTATTGGTCTATTTTCTTTTATATCGGAGTAAGTATGATCATCCAAATTCTTTGGGAAAATCTTTGCTGCAATGAATTAAATGCATATTAATTATAATTTTAGAACTATAGTTTGTTTTATTTAAAAATATGTTCTTGTATTAATAATATTTTTGAGAAGCTCTAAGAAATTATCTGCAGTAAATAAAAAATAAAATTAGCTTTAATTCATCTTATAAAATCTTTTGTACGATGCTAAGTAGGTCAATATTCAATGATATGTTTATTTTGAAATTCATTTAAAAGATATTAATAAATAATTATCACTCTGGATAAAACTACTTATACTTAAAATGTGTATTATTGTTAATTGTTAAAAATACAACGTGCGCAAAAGTAGCGATAAAAAAAAACACGTTTTATTATTATACTTTCATAGTATGACTGATTCAATGAATAACTGGATTAGTGTTACTACAAGACACTGAATTTTTAATTATACTTATATTATATATATAATTTACCGAGTAAAGTAATAATATCGGAATCAGGTCACTCACCATCTGTATCATACTTCTTCCACTGTTCTTTCATTTTCGACCGCCACGTTGAAAGTTACCGGTATCGCTTAGTCTCCAAGAATTTTTGTTATTCTTGTACTGATAAATCTTCATCAACTGAATATTTTCTTTCACTTCTAATTAACAAGCGTTATAAACAAGACACAGTGAATTATTTACATTCAAAATTCAAAGAGCTCATCACACATAATTCATTCCACTTTGAGCACTTTAATTATAAATGCAGTCAAGCGAAATTTGTTAAACTAAAACAGCGATTTTATTTCAAGAAGAAAGTTCGACACCAGGCTAGAACACGGCCGTTAGTCGGATACCGCTCAACGTAACCGACACGACTGACTTTCATCCATTCTCCGCACTCAGCACCTCGACTCTTCCTTTGCTTATATATACCTACCATTTCGAGTTACCTGTCCCTCCTCTTCAGTTTCTCCTGTTTTAAGGAGCGCACCGGGAATTTCGCGCGTGTTCCACTTTACGCGGCGTGACGTCATCCGTGACCGCCACTGGGTTTCCCATGACATTGACCTACGTATGATTTCTACTTAGTTTTAGTAGTGCGACGACCGGGTCTCAAGGTTTTATTTGTTTGTAAATTAGTAATGTATATTACGACAGATGAATAGCGTTTAATAAAATAAAAACAATATAGTTAAATGAATTTAATGAGTATAAATTGTTTACGTTTATTCTTACATTTAATCTCCTATTAAATTAAACAATTATTCTAAATTACTTGTTGTATTACAAACGACGTACAATATAGTTATTTTTAAAAATCTCAAACCCACATTTATATTAAATATTCTCCCGAAATCAATTTTTTTGTGTAATCATGTATAAAATTTAGCATTAAAAACTATCTATGTAACTGAATTTCAAAAAAGCCTAACCAACTTTTAACTTAGCAGAAAGTACTTCATTTATTTTACATTATGATATAATCAAACGGAAATTAATTTTTAGTATTATTATTTGAATACTAAACAATAAATATATACATTTGTTTAACGCACATAAACGCTGTTCCGAGGTTTCCGTTATAATAATTTATATTAGCAAAATCTTATATTTGTTTAATTATGCATCATTTTTGCAAACAATAAGAAATACGACCTGAGGTGAACGTAACGATGAATTAGTAAGATGATTATAGTAAATGCCTTTTGTGTGATTGATTTTTTTTAATTTTTATACTTTCATGGGTTTTATATGATTTTTTGACACTGGCGAAGTTTCATTTCTCGTGTCTGATGCATAGCCGTATACCATCTGATTCATTCGAAAACAATCGTATTTATTTAATATGACATGTAAAAATTATTAATTTATTTGATTATATACAAATATATAGTTTATAAAACTCCAATTCTATACGTATAGATGGATATATAATTTGTATATACTCATACATAAGTTTTTCACATGGGCTACTTCACATACTTGTATAGCAATGTACTATTTCAATTTTGATTATAATTTAAAAAAATCTCAGTATGATTATCACAGAATAAATTTATTTTATTTAAATCAATTATCACAATTTTCATTACATACGTATAAGTGAAATACATTGTCTCAATTGTACAATAATACATTTTACAAATAAACAATTACTAAGATTAGATAAACTATCTAATGTTATACATACGGTTCTCTATATACAGTAATTAACTTATACAAATTTATTTATTTTTATAAGTTTTAATATATAATATTTTATGTAACTTTGGTCCCTAAAAGTTACTTAATTAATTAACTTTTAGGAACTGACGTTACTATAAGATGCAATTATATTAAATAATGTTAATTTGTCTTCTCTTAATTTGTATATGGCATTTCTATATTTTTAGTCTATCCATTAACTCATATGCGATGTAAGATCATTTTCATCATAATTCACTTTTTTTTACAGTTTTTATGTATTAATTTAATTTAGTTCAAACAACTTATTACATTCTTATTGTATCTGAATATCTATATATGCTAACGTTTATTAGAAGCATTAGAAATTGTATGATATAACAGATAACTTTTATTTGTTGTTCTGCCATTAATGCGAATAATTTTGCTATTTATGAACTTTGATATAATTTGATATTAATTTTTAGTCTTTATTGGTAGCGATCACTGCTGTTCTCTTGGTGGTTGTCTCAGTATCCGTGTTTATTTGTACACCGAAGTTTGAGATGTAGTCATCTCTATCGATTTTATTCACAATTGGCAAAATATATGTTAAAGTTTCTGCATTAATTATACCATATGCATATAATCTTTCTGCAGCTGCTTTTAAATCTAATCTACTTATCAGAATAATTTGGAATCGCGTATCAGGTGCAAAATTATTTAGTGTACCATTCAACAGTTTTTCATAATCATTTTGATACTCCTTATCCTGTTCAATAATTGCTCGTAACTGATCACAAGTTTCACGATAGTTTACTATATCCGTATCAAACAATATTTTTGCTGTAAGAACCCTCAGATCATCTTCATTGTTTTTATAATATTGACTATTACGATTATCAAAGTACCAAAGAAGTAATTTTAAAAAATCTCCTACTCGGGGTTCTAAGTGTTTAGCCAACAATAAATTAGCCTCTGAATCCACAATAATTGAAGAATGTGTGAAGAAATTCAATGTATTCTCATCAGTCGAATCAGTTACGCTGTTGCTTAATTGTGTACAATTAATGTCTTCTACCAAATCTGAATGATGCGGTTTAGAAACCTTTATGAATTTCAGCATATCAATGCGTGACCCTTCTGCTTCATTTTCTAACAGTTTGCATATCCACTGATCACGAGTCAGATCAACACCATACATTCCTAAAATATCTAACGACTTCATCAATGCACGAGTTCCTGTAACAGCCATGTCCAATAATTCTTGCCTTTGAACTTCTAGCAAACTCATACTCGGTGTCATTCTTTCGGTAAAATTTTGCTGATCTTCAGATTTGTTCTTATCCAATTCGATTTGCTGATCATCTTGACTGATAGATTCGGACATTTCATCATCAAATTCAGTTAGCTTGTCGTTATTTCCGTACATAATTACAGTAAATGAATCTCTGTGAACATTCTGCATCCGGTCATGATATTCTGTTACACCTTCATCTATGATGATTTCTGGCACCCGTGTTTGATCTTGAAATGGATACTTTGAAAACGATGTAAATGTGCTATGACCACTGTATAACCTTATAGACAACCAACTTAAAAGCGCTAAGCAAGCCATAAGAATTAATATTCTGAGTATGATTAGTATCTTATTTACGTAGTCATTATTTGATTGAACATATGCAACATCAGGAAGATCACCCTGAACTGGAGCTGATCTATCTCCTTCCACCTTTGAAAGAACTTTAGCTATAACAAATAAAATAAAAATTGTTTAAATGTTCAGTCACAGTGTTTTTCATCTTCAAAATTATTATTGTAGATTGTAAATTTTTAATTTAACGACAAAAAAATACTCCCAAAAGCAATTTTTTTATCTACATCTATACAGTAATAACTAAATTCAAAAAGATGCTTCGATAAATCGAGTAGCTTTCATACAACTAACACTAGAAAACGACGATTTCCGTAACTAACATAAATGCTTAACTTTCAGGATGTCCCTACTTGCTCATTTGCAGTCAATCTAATATATTTTTCTCTCTGGCTATGCATATTTTTGTACTTCTTTCTCTTAATTATACTTATAACCGTATGGAGAAAAATAATTTTACTTCTACAAAGAATTACTACTGTTTTAAAGTAATTAATACTGTTTCAAATTACAGTGAAAAATTTTACAATTTTTCGAATAATATTGTAGTTATTTTTAAAATTAATCATTAAATTTATTCATCTGTTACGTAATAATTAGCATTACTACATTATTCCTGTATCTTAAAAATTTGATTTTCAATACTTCATTGCTTACCATATTCATCAAACTTCCACTGTTCTTTCATCTTGAATCAACACTTTGCGACCAGTCAACTGCTCTTTGTGAGCCAGACGTGTTTGTTTATCAGAATGATAAAAATAGCAGGTATATTTGACACTGAAAAATAATTAGTTTTGCTAAAGATAATGGAACTCATAAGGAAACGTTTTAAAGTCATTATTTAAATAAAAATATTATTAAATTCAATAATTTACAATTTGTTTCTAGAAAGACATTCTTACAAAAATATAATACATCGTTCAAAGACACTTCAAGTACAGATGATTATAAAAATCTTTCACTTTGAATTCATTTTCAAAGCATTTCTCTCTTATCGCTTACTTAAACTTACAAAAGATGATGACATAATTAATTACTGAAGTAAAATGTATAATACTATAACATGGTAAAAAAGTAGAGGTTAGCTTGTAGCAACTATCTCCACTAGTTCTCAGCCATTCTCTGCACTAACTTGTCTCTTTCCATCCTTTACTTACACCTTCCATTTTTAAATTGATCCCCCTCTTCGTTACGTTCTCATCGTGTTTTCAAGAGCACTTTGTGAATCTCGTGCCCGTATATACGAACTTCGCACAACGTGACATCACGTCTGCAACTGCTGTCGGAATTCCCGCATATAAGGCCTTTATACTTATTCGTTTTACTATTGACTGCAGGTTGGAACTAAATGATTGTTTGTAAAAGATATTTTTTAAACTGAAAAGTTAAGCGCGTTTATTTAAGAGCTCTGAAAATGTACATTAATAGGGCTATTTTTCAGATGTATTAGTTTTAGTTAGGAGCGGCGATTTGTAGCATGAGAAGGAATATAAAAAATAATACATTTTATTATTTAAAAAAAATGTATTTTATTCAACTTAAATACAAACTTATCGCTATGAGTATTTAGTATCATAAAATTTTGAATACTCAAAATATTAATTATTAAAAAAATGCATACGTTAAAATAATCTTATAACACTATATTTAATATTATATTGTATACATTTATTGTAAGTATACTTTTATGACCACAATTCAACTTGTGTATAAATAATAATATAAAAAACGATTTATGAGAAAATCATTCATAACTATATATCTAAAATTATACAGGTAATTACATGCACATACAGTGAATAATAAAATAACGTCTCTGTTCATATTTATCATCTAAAAACTATTTCGATAATCTTACAAGAAAAAAAAATGTTTTCAAGATTTCAATTGATTATTGACCATAATCCTGACGCTCAATTAAAAATAAATAGTAATCATCATTTGTGGCAAGACCATGTTCGACTATAGTAAAACTCTGAATAATGATTTTCAGATGATTTCTCTTGTTTGTATATACGTTTGTATGCTCTCACTTTTCCTCTGACGAAAGATATTTGTATAAACATTTCGTATGATTATGTAAATTCAGTTACGTTCTCATTTCTGGCGTCAATAATTTTATCTATTACTAACTAATAATCTATTACTAACTAATTACTATATACAAATACTTTAAAACTGAGGTTAATTCATTGCGCTTTAGACCTTTCTTCGTCGTCAATTATCAATTCTTCAATGATTCATTTAATCGATCTAAAAATTTATTTTTCGTAAAGACTGACTCTTTTGTTGAACTAGTTTCCTCGATTTTACCTGACTCTGTAATACTAAAGTAATGACTCCGTGCTTGTCTGCATTGTTGTTGCCATTTTTTATGTCCAACATTGCTGTCTTCTTCATAGTAATCGATGAATGGTAACTTGATTGCCTATTCTGTTGTCTTGTCTATTCTTCAACTCAAAAATGACAGTCACTATTTATATCCATAGTTTATCTAATGCTCTGTAACATTTTTTGAGTATTTTCAGTCACTTTAATTCAGACTGTTGTTGACGTTTGCATCGTTATTTCCGCCTGGTTGTCAGTGTCAAAATCATTTCCATCTTCGTCATAGTAATCTAAGTACAGTTCTCCAGATGATTCGTCCTCATCTGCTTCCTTCGATTTATTCTCTGATGGACTATTTGTTACTAAACTTTCAATGGTTTTTTTAGTTTTTTCATCTTGCATCGTAAATTTGGTTATAGGCTCATATTCCAACTTAATGTTACCGTCCGGATTGTAGTATACGATATCATGGTTCATCTGGGAAGTCTTTTCTGCTATATCTTCTTCTGATGAACCTTCTAAAATTGGATTTTTATTTAGTTCTGCGCTCGTTGTTCTCGAATCATTTAGTGATTTAGTCAATCCTTCCATTAATCGTGTTATAAATGATTTATTAATAACATCTGGCTCATTGGTTGCAATATTTTCATTGGCTTTAGCTGATTGGGTGACGTTACTGGAATTCGTTTTCTTCTCTGTACTTGACATCTGCATTGTGACATTCGATTGGTTATTTTCTTCAGATGATTCGTCCTTATCTGTTCCCTCTGATTTGCTCTCCACCGAAGCATTTGTTACTGGAGTTTCTGTAAATTTGCTTGTATTCTTATTTCGAGACTTAGTTACCGTTGGCCAAGTTACCGTTTGGTCCTCTGTGCTCGACTCATTACCATCTTTGTCAATGTACTCTAAATATTCGTCATCTAATGATTCGTTCTTATTTGTTTCTTCTAATTCTTTCTCTGACAAAAGCTCTGGAATATATGTCGTATAAGAATCAGAAAGCCCAAATGGCGATTCAGTTTTTAAATAAATATTTTGAAACGTATCTGAAGGAGTGTCTGCTGTAGACATTAATTTCGGCTCGTAGGTGGCATATACAATTATGGACATCCAACTTAGAAGTATAAAAAGGGCTAACAGGCCTAATATCTTAATTGCTGTAAGCAACTTTTTATAGTAAGAATTATGAGATCGAGCGTATAATTCATAAGGAAATTCTAGTAGAATTGATGCTGCTGATTGTCCTTCTTCTTTCGGAAATAACTTGCCTGCAATAAAGTAAAAAAATTTAGAATGTAAATTTTATATTTTATAATATATTTAATTCTCTTTCATCTCACGATACATTTTTTTCCTATAAAATTAATATAATTATATATCCTATAATATAAATGAACACATAATTATAGTAAAATTGTTGCTCTTTATATGAACATGAATCTTTTATAAACTATTATTTGTGTATAGAATAGTATATTCTGTATCGCGGTTGAAAGAAGACGATTACAGACGAGTGTAAGAGTTGCCACCCGACCGAAGCAAGGGTGGCAATTACACTAATCCCGATCACCTATTTCTCGCCTATGATACACGCCATATCTTTTATCCAATCTGCACCGTAATTATGCTGTTATATGCATGTAAATACGACTGGATAGTGCAACATTATTTTCCGCTCTAGGGCGGAAAATTATTACTTTTCTGTACTTTTCGAACTTATTTTCCGCTCAAGAGCTCATTTTTCCGCCTTATAGCGGAAAAGTGATACTTTGCACCCGATTTACGTGCACGTATATCATACTTTTGATGCAGGACAAAAATTTCTTTCTTATAATTATACACAATCTATAAATTGAGCATTCAACACAATAATTCCATACGAAATTATAGTTTCATAAATATTCTGCTTACCGGTTGGATCGTACTTCCTCCACTGTTCTTTCATTTTGAATCAATGCGTTGAATCCAGTCTATTAAATCCTCAAAGCGTATTAGTTATCATATATTGTCGTCTGTTTCAACTGAAAAGAATAACCGTCATTTAATGATAATGGCAAAAAATAACCAGATGCACTTTAGAACATTATTTATTAGCAAGGAACTACTTTTTTATGAAACACATATTGAATTTTAATTAATCAGACTTCATAATATTGTCTCATAAAATTCTAATTTTATTTTTAAGAAGTTCATTACATATGTTTTTCTCCTTTTTACCGTATCTCACATAACTGACCATAACTGAAAACGTAACCTTATATGCTACACGTACCTTTCAACTGAATTCAATCACGCAACTGTTAGGTAAAATTTTTAAGAAAATAACTACACTGTTGTCTTCATAAAAAAGCTCGTGCCAAAACTTTAAATTGCAGTGCTTACTTTGAGATCACGTGTACAAAGACCGTCTCGAAGGACTTTCACTCAATTTCTGAACTCGGCTCACGACTCCTCTACTTATATATGCCTATGCCTCTTCTTCTTTTATCCATCTTCGTGTTTTTAAAGATCGCGGTGGGAATTTCACGCAAGCTTCGCCTGGCACTGCGTCTCGTCATCTGTAATCACCGTTGGATTTCCCCTGATACTGACCCGGGCGTGAAATTATTGGATCTTACATAGGGAAATTTCGGGGCATTTCGTTGTTTGTAAACAGATTACATAGACGTATGTGATTTTTATATGGAAATCATCACACCAATACATGCAAATGATTATGAAACAAAACATTTTTTAAATCAAACTGCGTTTATGTAAAAAACAAACATTTCGATCAATCGTTAAATTACTTCTAAAATCTGATTTCAATAAAAAGCGCTTTTATTAATAATGATTTCTCTTTTAAATATTTAATAATAATTTTTAATACATATTATCTTACGAGCTTTTTGCAAGCAAAAAATGGTATGTTAAAAAAATAATTCGCTCTTATAACTTTATCATACTTATGACTAAATCTATATATAAGTCGTACTTGAGTAATTTAATAAAAATACTTGATATGCTTTATAGTGGTGTTTTATGTACTTTTATTATCACGATTCTAATTGTAGATGAACATAATATTTGAATTGTACAATATATTATACAAAAAATAATTTTAAAATATTTTAAATTTCATATTGCTGGATTATTTATTATTAACGTCAAAACTATACCATTTATAATTCCTTCGTAAACTTTTCCTAACTAAGCATTTCCTTCTAGTTTTGCAGTGCTTGTCAATGATTGAATTTATCTCCGATCTTGTACTTGAAACCTGTATTCGAATTACTGCATCTTGACCATTTTCGTCACTGCATTATTAAGAATACATATTTCAAAGTGATTAAATTATTTACATATATAGTGTAGGGTTACTGCATTCGTAGTTGTTTAATTTCTTAACTCATTTTTGTTTGTCGACTCTTTGATTGCTCTGTCTTTTGGATGTCAAACTGTCGGTGTCTATACCAGACTGCTTAAGTGCCGCCAAGATTGAATTATGAAATGCCTGTGCTATATCAAATGAATTCATGGTTGTGCCGAGCAAATTTAAATGAGACATTTTAACGATTAACCAGGTTCTCATTCTCGCCTGATTGTAGGTCTCGGGTTTCAATTTTGATAATGTCCCATTTAAGATCTGTTTGTAGTCCCTTAAATATTCAGCATCTGATAGTAATGCCTCATGTAACATACGAGTGTTGTTATAAAACTTTAAAGGATTTACTCCAAACAGTGCTTCAGATGCAAGTATATTCAAATTGTCTTCTTTGTTTATCGGTCTATTCTTGTTTTCGTAATACCAAATTAGTAACTCAGTGTAATTTCCAACAAGTACATCTAATCGTTTAGCCATTATCGTAAAGATATCTAGAGGTTCAACTTTTGAGCATGGTTTAACTTTACACATTAAAAATTCTTCTACATTCTCTTTTGGTCCGCCCATTAACGTGTAGCGATCTAAATCAGTTGAAATTTGGCCAAGTCTCCTCCAGTTGTTATTTTTAATTGTCTGTGTTATATATTTAGAACTAATCATACCACGACTTTTTAAATCACTTGCGATTGACTTTAATAAATAATTGTCTACCATGAGTAATTGGGTTGTCGTGGAGTGTCCACGTGTCATATTTTTTACATTCCCTTCCAAAAGCTTCTCATAGTTTTTATAAAATTCTGGAAAACTTTCAAGTATACCAAGAATCTTAATCTCAGCGTAATGATATCTTTCCATATTCCAGCCAAAGAGTAATTCAGCCGTTAAAACCTTCAAATCGTATTTTTTATTCTCCCAGTCTTCGGCATTGTAATTTTGATAGTACCAAATAAGTAATTCGTAATAATTACCAATACGTTTTTCTAATTCTTCACCTATGAGCATATACAAATCCAAATCAAGTAAGCTGTTAGAATATGAATAGACTTCTGAATTGATAAGTTCATCGATGATGTTCTTTTCCTCAGACCAAAGAATCTTAGCAGTACTTTCGTCTATTTGTGGCTTCTTGCATAATGGCTTTCTCACGCTATCTTCATCATCTTCGTCAACATAATAAGGTGACTCTGATGCTTTTATGAATTCGAAAAGTTTAACTTGTCTTTCAGGCGATTCATTCTCCAAAATCTTACATACCCATGCTTCGTAACTGCTACGATTCAGCTGCCCTTTAATTTTAAAATATTTTTTCATAATATAGTATCCTGGATCAGCTAACTTAAGATTATTTTCCCAAATGAGTGGCTTTAAGGCATCAAGCCCTTTATGAATACCTGATTCGTCAGAAAGTAAATCAACAGGCATTTTCGATTTTTCATTGCTATCTTTATGTGTCTCACGTTTTTGTTTCTTATTTTGGGACTTTGCAGTTGAATTGAATACTTCAAAATTTTCTTCAACAGCGTCGAAAGTATTTATAAGAAGATCTTTCATATAAGTCTCTACTGTATTTCTGTATTTCGTCACGACTTGTTTAAATAATTTTTCAACGTCATCACCTGCATCCTCGGGATTATCAACAAATCTCTTCAAATCAGCTCTCAAACGAGGATTTTCGTTGATATTACTGAAGAGATCCTTACTACCTAAGCTTTCAAGCCATTTTTTAAATTCTTCTTCTTTGTTACCTTCTACTTGTCGAGCAATGCGTGTCTTTATTTCGTATTCAGAAGTCTTTTGAAAATTATTATTATTGTAATGATCATAGTATGGAAAGGTGGTAAAAATATCTTCGGATGGAATATTTAAAGCAGCATTTTGACTGTTATCCAAATGCACTTTACCTTCTATTTCTGTTTTTATGAATTCCGCACAATAAGTACGAGTGGTTTCATTAACCACTAAAAGTGTAGACTTTAGATGATAGTTTATGCATAGGATTATAGAGGTCCAACTGAGAAGTACTAATAATGCTAATAACACTAATATTTTGAGGATGGCTATGGTTTTCTTACAATAATCATTGTTGTATTGAGCGTATGCTAAGGCAGGATATTCGCATCGGATTGGCACTGTCATGTGTCCTTTTCGATTGAGTTTTTCTGTAGAAAATTAAATAACATTCAAAATTTTTATTTAGTAGTAAAGCTTGAAAGATAATATTTGATTTAAATAAATTTGAATAATAATTTATAAACATAAACTGAAATTTTCAAATCTCATTTTGACGAAGTGCGTCTTTTACTAAGAAAGTAACTATACTATTGCGGAACACATTTATTAGTCATTTTTTTTAACTATCTCGATTTTAATAAAACTTTTACATTACGTATTACAAAAGAATATTAATTTTCTACGTCAAAATGTCAAAGATATTTTAATGGATTGCTTAATAAAGTAAAAATATTGTTATTCATAACCCTTCTTACTTACCAATGGTATGGTACTTATTACACTCTTCGTTCATTATGTATTGACGCGTTAAAATCCTGATATACTCTGAACTGTAAAGTCAGTTCCCCTTATATCAAACTGCCATGTAAGTATAGCGGTCGTTTCGACTATATATAAAAAAGAAAAAAACTCTTAACGATAATCACAAAATTGATGTCGGGTATATAATAATTTTATCACCAAAGTATGCTATAAAGTAAAATTTCATAAAAAGAAAATCAAAAGCTTGCTTTGTTTTGACTTTAAGGAATCTATAATACGTTTCTTTCCCAATTCTATACTGTTGATCAGTATACTTAATAAAGCAGCGTAAAAAAATAAATTTTCATACTCACATACGTTATCTCTAACTTTGTCTGCACATTTATAAGGGAAATTTTATAACTGTAACGATATCTAAGTAAAACTTTTGCAAAACTCTGATCTACTATACAGTCCCGTCGACTTAACGCGTGTATAATATAACCTAGTAACGTCTACTAATAATCTGAACTCGGCTTCTCTACTCCTCCTTTACTTATCTACGGGTTACTTCTTATTATTATAATCTTCATATTTTTGAAGATTACAGAAGATAGAGGGGAGTTTCGGTTGCTTATAACCTAATAATTGATACTGGATTTTGTAATGGTGACCTTATTCGTCATTTGTAAACACATTAGATAAAGAAATGTTATTTTTATAAAAATAAATATATTTTTCACCAAAAAGACCATTAATGAATTATTAAATTTCTAATTTTTATTGTCATTTTTCTGATTTATAGATGGTATATTATATAGATAAAAAATATGAAGTTTTTTAGTTATAATGTATAGTCATATTAGATGATGCATATTAAATTTGTTCTCAAAAATAAATATTTTGTTGGATAAAACTTATGGACTTTTGGATTTCAAAAATTTAGTCTGTTTACATGGTAACATACAAAAACAATTCAAAATTCTATGATGATATATTATAGGTGTGATAGATAACTATTCCATTATCATTACTTATTTTTTGAGGAAAAATAAATTAATTAATATACAAAAAAAAGTATAATTTATAGTTTATTCATACATTTATTTCCAGTTAAAATATCTTCCACTAGTCTCACAAACTATTTGACAAAGCGGTAATTCATCTTTGATTTTGTCTTCGATAGCTACTCTATCAAGTGGCGCGGTAGCGCACCGATGGCAATTGTTTATATGTTCATTATTCCATTCTTGAGAGATATGGTTTTCCAGTCATTTTAGAGTTTAAACTTATAAACTTTGATTGTTATGTATTTGCATTTTATCATCAATTTCCTTGGCAATATAAAATGAGCTTTTATTCTTGCCAGATTAGTATTGTAACTCTATACCTATTTTGATTTTCGTAATACTAAATGATTAACTCACTATAATTTCCTACAAGTGCATTTAATCATTTAGGTATTAGGGTAAACAAATCATCAGATGTAACTTGTGGACATAGTTTTAATAAATGGTTTTAATATTCTTACAGAATAAAAATACATCTTCGTTCTCTTCTGAACCAGCCATCAACTTGTAGCGGTCTAAATCATTAGTTAATATTTGGTCAAGTCGATCTCATGCAGTGTTATTTGTTTGTATATTGCGATTGAATTTAATATCAGTTGATACTACCAGAGTACGTGTAGTCTCACGGGTTTTGGATATTATATTTTTTAAATTTCCATCTAATAACATCTTATTATCTCTACATAACAGTCGGGAAAACGTTGAATTATATTAGAATATCACAGTATATTCCTACATCTGATTCTTTTAAAACTTTTAAAGAATCATCTGAATACTTGGTAATTTTTTCAATAGGCAGTATCAAGAATCAGCTGTAACTTCACATTTTGTTCTCATTTAGTCCGTCTCCACTAATCGTTGTCTTTCTGCGGATTTAGTTGTCAGTAAAATTAAAACCAGATTCTCCATTGCTATCATCGTCATGTTTACTATCATCAAAATCAGCAGCATCGTTTTCTTTGTTCACACCCGAATGAATTGCATTTTTCATGACCGTAAATAGTGTATCTTTGTATTTCGTTACCACCTGTGTAAATAATTTTCCAACGTCGTCGCTTGTTTCACCGGGATCATCAAGAAATCTTTTTAAATCGGCTTTAAGTTGAAGATTTTCGCTTGCGTTACCTGTAAACAGATCCCTGTCATTTAAGTTTTGAAGCCATTTTTTGAATTCCTCTTTTTTTAATTCCTCTTTTTTTGATTCTTCTTTTTTTGATTCTTCTTTTTTGAATTCCTCTTTTTTTGTACCTTCTTTAAGTTGGAGTATATCTGCTTCTCGAGTAACGCGTGTTTTTACGTTATATCCAAAAGCCATTTGAGAGTTATTTTTGTTGGAATAATTCGCATTAAGATTATCTAAGGATGTAATATTTGAAGCAGCATTTTGACTGCTATCTAGATGCACATTACTCTTTGACGCTGCTCTGCCAAATCGTCCAAAATACTCATGCGTTGTTTCATCATCCACAAAAAGTATCGATTTGGGACGATAATTTGTATAAAGAGTTATAGACATCCAGCTCAGAAGCACCAGAAGAACTAATAAAACCAATACCTTCAGAGTTGCAATAGTCTTCTTACAGTAATCCTTGTTAGATTGAGCGTGTGCGACTACAGGTAATTCGAACTGAATAGGCGCTGCCTCGTGTCCTTCACTTTTTGGATAGAATTTTTCTGTGGAAAATGAAATTAATAAATAAACCAACATTTTTTTCCATTAATAAACATAAACTAAATGTTGAAATATGTGCTTTTATATAACAATTGTTCTTTATAACAGTCATGCAAGAAAATATCATTGTTACTTAAATGATTTGAAATAAGATCTTTAAAATAATAAATTCTATGTAAGAAGTGTCTCGAACGATCGCTGACAGTAATAATAGCAGTGTTTGGCTTACCATTGCCACTATCCTGTTTCCACTGCTCCTTCATATTTAATGGACACTTTTGACCTTTAAATTGTTTTACTGTGTCCAAATGCCGTATGTAGCTGTCTATAAACATATAATTGTTACATAGTAATTACGACAAAAACTAATACACTATTGTGGAAATGTTAAACTTCGAGATTATAAATTTAGCTATATAACAATATTCTAAGCAGTTAATTGATATAGCTTTAAAATTATGATACTATTAGCTAAATATTTGAAAAATGTTATAAAAAGCCAAAACTTTCTCGTAGCCCTAACATAATAAATGCACATACACATACCTGAATTCTACTTTCGAATGCACGATTTTCAGATAAAAATTGCAACTTTGATGCTGCTTTAGTACGGAATATTGTTCCAAGACTGCGACCAACGATGGCTATACGCACTTATAGCATAACTGTCTTCGCTGACTTTCACGTTTGCTCTGAACCCGGTTTCTTGTCTCCTCCTTCTTTTATACGGGATTCTTATTCTTATTACCTTTTGACTTTCAAAGAAAGCAGGAGAGGGGAGAAGTTTAAACGGGTTTCTATTAATTGCTAATATAATATTAATGCATCATAATTATGTTTTTCAGGAATGTTTACTATCAATTATAACAGAGTTTTGTAAATAGGTTTGGTATGCAAATGTTTATAAAATTGAATAAGTTTTTCAAATATAATTTAATCACTATAACAAGTATAATAAAGTTACTTTACAATTCATAAAAGAGCTGCAAATAAATAAGATCTCTTACAAAATTATAATATAATCAGAACAAATATGCTTTATTGTCGATTCGCCTACAATTTAATTTTAAAAATTGTAATAATTGCAATGATTACTAAAAATTGATAAAAACGCAAGTTACTACTATCCTAACACTGATTTAAAAAGGTTTATTATAGAATGTAACCCATAATGAAAGTAGTTTATGGTATGATGGCAAGACATTAAATAATCGGAAAAATTGAACAGTATAAAAAAATGTTTGTCCGATAATCACTGAAAAGTGATAAGAATGCAGGTGTTCAATTTTCTACTGATAATTTCGTGATAGTGAAGTCCGATTCATCGATTGGACTTCGAACGTAATCAGTCTGTGTTTCGATAGAGCAAGAACATGACCGCATCCAGCTTAATTTTTTTTTTAGTTATTGTAACGGTGGCTCTTTCCTATGAACTGCAAAATGGTAATATTATAGCATAGTTAATTTTAGCGAATAGAAGTATCTAATTATATACACTGTGAAAAAACATTGTGAAAAGTGAGAAAGTTTAAAAGTTTTGAATATTAAAGTGGCAATATGGTGTGATCACAAATATAATTTAAAACTATAATATTCTAGAATATTCTTCCCAGGTATAATGAGCAAACTAACGGGACATATTTAAATGCAATTTATTTCATAAATTGTTATTAAATTCATACAAAAGTCAAACCCGTTATCGCAAAAATTCTTGTTCACAGAGTACGACAATAGGTACCTATTGCAATAACAAAAGCAGGTATAATAGGTATATTTCACGGTTATTCAAAGGTTTCTAAGGGCACATAAGTTTACTTTTATATATTGCTCCCATTCAAGAATTTCTATATTCCATCTACACTTGTATTAACATTCCATAAAGACTTATTTATAATAAGCAAAGTAAATTCTTATTAAAAAACTCATAGTGTCTGAAAAAACTCTCAAAGTAGAGCGAAAAATATAATAATAACAGTTACGGGAATCCCACGTAGTGGGGAATCCTTCCTTCAAACCGGTCGCCGAGGAATTGAACGGGAAATACCCGCTAAAAGTTCAGACCTTACTGTCGAGAAAGCCTGTTGCAGAAACACGATAATCTTACTTTGTTTTGATACATGTTTCTATTTTTGTATGTACAATGACAATTCATGAGTGAACATTTATAGAATCTAAGTCAAAATATATGTTTTAGAAATGGTATGAATGTTTTTGCTTTTATGAAATTAGGTTAGGGATATTCGTTAAAATTAACGATAGTAATACTTAAACATTTTATAACATATTTATTAAATGTCAAGACTTTAAAATAGTTTAGCAGTCCGTCAGAAATTTTAACAGCTACTATATATGTGACCATTTTTATCTTAATAGCATTACTTATTATTAGTAATTGTAAGCTTTTGTTTTTAGTTTTAAGTTTCCTGTTTAGATGCATTTCTGACAATCATATAACATGTCATTTTTAGTTAGATAATTTTTTTAAACTTATAAATAAGGAAGAATGATTAAAAAAACAGTTCTTATAATTAGTATAAAATTGGAACTCTAAAAATACAAATGAATTGTATGCATAACAAACAAATTTTTTGCAATAAATAATACTCCATCCTGAGTGTGACAATTTGTGAATCATTATTTATATCACAGCAAATTTCTTACTAAAGCAACATTAAAAAGTATACGATAAAACAATCAAATCTTAAACAACACGACAGTCGAACAAGATAAGAAACTTAAAATTACTCCTACATCCAAAAAAATAATCTACCAGCACAAACAAAGTAGAGTAAAAGGCATCGACTCGATAAAAATCAAGATGAAGTGTGAAGGGAATTCAAACCATCGTTTTTGTCTGCAAACGAGTAGGGACGATGCGTGTTAGACCGGGCTTAATCTTCGCGAAAGGAAAAAAATAAGTCTGAAAATCGATGGTAAACAGACGTAAATCACGACGGCGGCAAGAGAGAGAGAATCGTCACGCGATAACTATCCGAGAGCACTGACGTGACAGTCGATTATTGCTGGATCTTGATACGACCTCGATACCCTATACCCAATGCTTCCTCAAAGTAAGAAGATCGGCGAAGATTATTATTACTTTGATGCTGATGGTGATTAGAAATTTTCACGATTCAAGCTTTTTTTAGAATAGTCGTTCCTGTGCAGCTGTTACTTTTTATCTACATACACATTTTATAAATTCAATGATCTCTAAAAGCTTTTATTCTGAGATAATTTATGATTCAAATCAAATGTGAAAATGTTGACAGAATGCATAAATAATGTCTTGTAATTTAAGTGAAAAAATAAGTATGCAATCAACCATACGTAAAACAAACATTATTATGCGATAATTTATTGTAATAATAAACGTATAATAATAAATAATAGGTATAGTAACGATAAAAAAATCTTTCAGGAAATCTCGAAAAAAGCCTGGTCAAAACGGTCATCAACTCGGAATGCCAAACCAGGGAAAACTGCACTATCGAAAATTCAGAATGTATAGACAACGTCTGCAACTGTCGCAATGGCTTTGTCATCGATGGATCGCTCACCAAGTGTTTAAGAGGTATACACAACATTTTGACCTCATTTATACTTGTATTTATCAGTTCCGCCAATTCACTTCCCACGAATGACAATTTCACGAGCAATTCGGATTAAATCGTATATTACACATTTGCAGTGGCCACCGGCTATAACGAAGAGTGTGCAGAAAGCGTTCAGTGCTCGCGATTTCTATCGGTTGGCGGAAGCTGCGAAAACGGCGTTTGCGTTTGCGCTGAGGGATATCATTATTTACATGGCTTTTGCCATTCATCGAAAGGTGAGTTTTCTTAAGAAAGAACAACCATTAGCTAATATCGAGCCTACTTTTTATATACGGAAATACTAAACTTGATAAAAGAGTATTAATAATTTATGGATTATTTGGCTATTTTATAGGGTTGAACGAGTCTTGCGAAGAGGACGATGATTGCTTTGTGGAGACCGATTATGCAGCGGCTTCTTGCGTAAAAGGTGTCTGTAAGTGCAGCGAGGGATTCTATCAGCGAGAATATAACACATGCCGACGAAAAGCTCTTGGTACTTGCTGTATTTTATGCAAAATGAAGCATAATCTGCAGATGCTTATTTTTATTTATTCTTTTCTTTGCTTGTTTTTTTAGAGGTTGGAGGTGATTGCATTGTAGACTCAGACTGTGTTTTCGATAAAAAAGCAAAATGTGTTTCCGATAAGTGCGTTTTAGAAAAAATCAGCGACGCCCAACCTGACAATCTTGTATTCGATGATATTTTCGAAGACGATGAAGGTGAGGAATATTGGAAAATTCATGACATCGACATTACGGTTACACATTTTGATGAATCCTTCCAGGAAGTGTAACGTCTCAGCCAACGATAACAATCGGCAGCGATTGCGAGAAGGACGAAAATTGTGAGTCCCTCAAGAATTCCCACTGCAGCCTGGAGAAAAAATGTACATGCAATCGAGCGTATTTTCCATCCGAGGATTCGGCCTACTGCGTTCCAGGTAAACGATCGCGCGGTTAAATCTTGGATACACTATGATTGGACGATTGCTAATTTTGAAAGTATTGTTTTGCAGAAATTGGCGAAAGTTGCGCAGAAACTGAAACACCTATGATGGAGAAAACTGTATGTAAAAATGGACTCTGGACTTGCGATTACATCTACGTTGGTGTGAAGAGCAATCAACTTTGCCGTAAAAGTAATTAAAAAGAATAATAACAATTATATTTAAGATAATAGATTTATACTTTTGAAGATTGTAGATGCTCATTATACTTATAGTTTATTTTTTGAACATAACATAATCAAACAAGTTTAAACTCCAAATCCCAACAACTTGTAGGTAAATCAATCAATAAACTCAATCAACATTTTCTACTTCCAGTACTCCGCAATATCGGCGGCAAATGCATCTACCCCGAGCAGTGTCAGCTGTTCGGTCCACGAGTAAAATGCGTGGATGGAGCATGTGTTTGCGATGAAACATCACACTGGCTTGAGTTTGAGAGCTTTTGTTGGCTAAGCAAGAAGATACAAGAGTCCTGCGAGTCCCACAACGACTGTGACCAGCCTGAAGGTAGTCCCAAAGTTCTGTGCAAAAGTAATGGAGGCGAGAAAAAGTTCTGTACTTGTCCTGAGGCGACCCACGTCAGCGTGGACAAGGCATACTGCGTTAGGGATGCGCCAGGTTTATATATTTTTATGACGCAGGAATATTTGTGAATAACCAATGATATTTTTTGTGATTAATAATTAACTTTGTCAAAGAATTGGGAAGTTATTGCCAAAGCGATCAGGATTGCGGTAGTCTTGCCAATGCCTTATGCTCTGACAGAAAATGCAAATGCAAAGAAAATTATTTCGTGTCTGAAGGGACGTGTTTGGCAGGTAATTAATGAATATAATTTTCTGAATCCTTTGGAATCGTCTGATGTTCAATATTTACATTTTCTTACAGGACTAGATGCAACTTGTGAAACTACAAACGATTGCAAACAAGCCAACACTGTATGTCACAAGGAGAGCAACCTCTGCCAATGTACGGAAAACTACGTGGGAAATCCCGAAAAAGAGTGCGTTAAAAGTAAGACAAAAGTATATATTTTATACTTTTGCAGATCGACTAAATAAATAAAAAATCGTATTCCTTTTAAGAATCATCGTATCAGGAACGATGTGACTACGATGTGCAATGTTCCTCGGTCGTCCCCAACACTTACTG
>UCOJ01000823.1:0-62016 GCA_900474305.1 Cecidostiba fungosa | reverse complement strand
CGCTTGGGATTTCGAAGTGTATAGTACCTTTTATTTCTTTCAGTGTAGCTCAGACACACAGAGAGAGAGAGAGAGAGAGAGAGAGAGAGAGAGAGAGAGAGAGAGCTTTGTGTGACGCGAATTCCCCGCGAGTGTCGGCGGCCTGCTGCACTCGAGAACGATTATGACCTTAATCTCTCTCGTGGCTGCCGCGGCGGTGGCTGTCTCTCCGACTCTATCTTTCAGAGGGGAATTATTGCGCGGCGAAGGAAGGTGGAAGCCGCTGCCGTGGAAAAAGGAACGAGCCAACGCGTCGGGGACGTGAAACATGTCTCGAGGAGGAGCCGCGCGCGCGCGCGCGAGGGAAGCCGCGATGGTATGTAGGTAATTAGTCTAGACTCTCCTCGGTCTTCTCTCTCTCTCTCTCTCTCTCACTTGGTCGTTCTCTAACAGGCCTAAGAATCGTCTGGCAAGTTGCCGACGAGCGCCGCGCACACGTATACGCGCCTTGTGTACACGAGCATAGCGCCATTCTTCTCTCTTTTCTTTCTCATGCCCGCAGTGCTACCTTCTGCGCGCTTCTCTCCACCGATTCTTCTTCTTCTTATTCTTCTTGCGCCATGGGCTTGTTGTTTCTCTTGGTCTTCTTCGCGGCCGTAGCTTCTTCTCTCCTCTTCTTCTTCTTTTGCTGCTGCTACTTTACTTGCTGCCGTGCGACTACTGCAGGTATTTCGCGATTTCGTTTATTCCTTTGTCTCTGCGCTGCTGTGTGTAGCTGTGTTCGGCTTGTTCTTCTCGGACTGCGTTTAGTCGGCTTTCATGGGACACTTTTTATATACCTTGTCGTTTTTATGACGAAATATTTTTCGTCCGAAACGAAAAATCCATCTCAAACAATCCCAAAACTTGTTTCGCTTGTTTTCACTCTACGTATTCTTCGTCTTCCTTGTTTGCAATAATCTCGAGCAGCGTCGCACCTCGGGTAATCCTTTGGGGGCTCTCGCTTTATATAGAGAGAGAGAGAAGCAGCTGACACGTAACTCGTGAGGATCTGTCGACACCGAGACTTACGCGGTGATCCGAGATTGGCCTTCGTTATATATCCTGAATCCGTGGAGACTTTGTTTCCTACACCCGAGATTTTCAATTTTCGCACTCGCTCTTTCAAATATTCTCTTCTTTCGGTACTTATACTTTATATCTTAAGAACGGATACACACCTCTCGATCGTCTGATGCTCTTCCAAAGCAATTTTCAGCAGCAGAAAATGCAGTTGAAAGGAAACAGAGAGCAGAACTAATAAACACAGCATCGATGCGGTCTCGGGACTCTCCCGCGGAAATCAAACTTCAGTCGTAACTTATGCAGCAGCAGCAGCAGCACAAGCTGGAAATTATGCATCGACGCACGAAATCCAGCGGTTCGAGAAACTCATGGCCACGAGACTGAGAAGAGGAAACAGAGAAAGTGGCATGAAAACAAAGGCGCCGAGAGAGGGATGTCGGGGAACAAAGAGAAATTGCGGGAAGAAAAGGAACGCCGGGAAGTCGGAATGATAGGGATTGAGCGGAGGAGGAGGTGAAGGAGGTTGCTTGCCGGGGTGAGGTATATGATTGTAAAAGCGGCCAAACGAGAGTGGCGAAGTCGAGCTGAAAAGAATTGGAGAAAAGTGCACTTGGATAATACAGCAGGTGGAAGGACGGCTGCGGAAATTCAATTAGGTTCCGCAGCGCTAGCTGGGCTACTTTCATTTTAGAAATTCGTGCTTCGTAGCTTCGAACGGTATTATTTCGAGCTTGTGTGGTGCACTAAAATTCATGCAAATCATTTGTGAGCAACAAAAAATATAGAAATACATAGTTGAAGATGATGTGAAAAGAGTTATACAAGCTCGAAGCAGGCGAGAAAATGACGGAATAAAGACAGATATCCAGAGCTCTCGGGATAGATTCGGCTGCATTCTCGGAGTTTCCAATCGCTTGCGCAGCTCTCTCTCTCTCTCTCCGAGCAACTCCCCGGGCAAGTTTATGAGCCCGATCGTGCCGCTCAGCGGCTCGGAATATCTGTGGGCCGGGAAATAGACATATTTACGCTTAACCCCCCGACTACTGCTCTACCATAGCAGCGATATCCCTCGGGCTCGATCCGTTCTCTCTATATATCTCGTCCTTCGCCTCTAGTAAAGTGATACACTCGTCCCTGGAACTTGGCGTGTGCTGCTGTCAATTGCAAGCTTCTCTGAATGCAACTTCGGACTATACATACTAGCCGACGACGATGTTTGGATGATGCGAAGCTTGTGTTGTTGAAGGACTCTCTCTCTCTCTCCGTTGGAATTTCTCATATATCGCTGTGTTAGGTTGGCGGCTCTCGTGGATAAACGTGTTATTGAAGACCGTGCTATTTTCCCCCTCGGAAGCTTCCGAAGTATATCTTGGCTTCAATTAAGCTAGCTACGCGCGTATACGGGGAAAGTAACTACGCCGCGAGGGAAACTACTCGTCTGCCAAATACCAAATTGCTCAATAGCTCAATGATTAGCCTGTCTCCGTAATTCTCCTCCTGTGCCTGCGTGTGTATTTATACGCGCGGGTCCACTTGTTATCGGGCCCTCGCATACAATTATCACCCGTAAACCACCGACAATTAACGGCTCACCGAAGCAGAGGCAGAAGACGACGAAGAGGAAGAAGAAGAGCGAGTGCCTCCAGTAGCTCTCGCTTGCGTGGAACTATAAGCAACGCAGCGTGCCTAGGATTATCTTGGAAAAGAGGGAAGAGGTTGTACGTAAATATCCCTGTCGTATACTCGGCGCGCGCGATACGCCGATTTCGACTAATGAATATGCATCGCCATATTTTCGCGCAAGCCGGACTGCTTTACGCCTCTCTCGTGCCTCGTGGGATAGGGCCGGAAAGAAGAGCTGAGCGCTGTAAGAAGGTGTCTCTCTCTTCTCTTACCAACGCGTATATATACGAGCATACTCCTAATCCCAGATAAAGCCGACCCAGAAAGAAGGAGGAGGTGGTGGAAGAGGTATGCATCCGAGAGAGGGCATAAGATTACTTCGGCACTGCTGTTGCTGCTGCTGCTGCTGTTGGCTTCTTCCCTCCCCTTACTTTATGCTCCTCTATTCTTCTCCTTCTTTACGGCGCGGCGCGCCAAGTGTGTGAGAACCTTACGTGTGCATCAGCAGCGATGGAACTCGGCCGGATATACATCTTGGCTTTGCAAGCGAGGAACAATCGATGAAGGATAACACGCTGCTGCTATTATTGTTCCACACGCGCGCGTTCTCGCTCGTACGCGTTTAATTTGAGGCTTACGAGCTGGATGATAGTCTTTGAAAATCGTTATTTCGAAAACGGTACCATTTTTAGAGAGTGCAAGTAGGTCGTGTTTTCGACCCCGCGACTGTAATGAATAGCCAAAAACCATCTAACCCATGTTTCAAGATGTTTACGACCGATCCTTTTAGACCGGAATCCTATAAAGCCAAGGATTGCTGTTTTTCTGGCCTAGGGATATCGTTCCTCATAAATTTTCCACTGGCATGTATCAAATTGGATGTTAAAGCAAGACATCCATCGTCGGACTTTTCCGTAAACAAACATTTCGAAACACCGCTAATAAGGAGCTGGCAGTCTCATCCTTCGTATACTTCTCAATCTCATCTCTACAACGATTCCACATTCAGCTGCTCTGATTTGGTACCCCTAAGGCTTCTTCTCTCTCTATGATAATTCCCTTATTAGCTGGAAGAGATAGCCGCGACGAAACAGACCATCCACTGCGTCTCTCTCTCTCTCTCTATTCAATCAAGAAGCCTGAGGGCTTCTTCGTTATTACCGATAACGACGCGGCCGGTAGCTAGGACCGTCCGCTGAAATAATTAACGGTTCTACGAAGTAGTCCGAGGCGCGGCTCTAATAAAGCCGTCGCATCGTTCACCGAGATGGAGCATGCCATTCTTTCGCGCGAGTCGCCGTCTCTTTGATACACCTCGCGCCAGGAAATTAACTCGGTGGGGCTTTTAAGATGTTGCGCGTGGATAGGTGTGTGCTGCTGACGTGGGTGGTTATGTGGTTTGTTGTTTAGTTGGTTCGACCTTTCAGTGCCTGTGAATCATCGTTCAGTTTAGTCATTGTTTGGTGTGTGGATCGAATTCAAAAGGTGTACTAAACGGAATTTCATAAAATTGAGCTTAACCGTTAACAGCTAGCTTTTAATGAAGAGGAGAACCATCGAGTACGAGCAGATTGGCCAGTCATATATGGCTCGTAAATTAGCGACTAATCATAAAACTGATGGATTTATGACGAAGAAGTGGTCAACGTCTCTGGGAGAATGTACGACGTTGATTCTTCAAAGAGTATACTCTAACTCTCTGAAATATTTGGAATTATAGATCGATTGGATATTTCCCCACTCGCATGACCTTTGTTTAACGAAACATTCAAAGTACATTAAAAGAAGAATGTTGTAACATTTTGTGTGAATCTCATTTTCCTTTCGGTCACTTCCTCCTCCACCTCTTGCAGCCAGTTGCCGCTTTATTTTCCTCCCCGGGCTCTTGTTTAGCCAAGAATTGCTTCACAGCGAATCGATTTAATGGCAAGGCACCGAACTTCCTTTCAATCTCTCTCGCTCAGCGATACACATTGCACAGTCGCACGACTACGGCGCTGTCTTGCCCTAAGCAACGCGACTCGTGTATTTGCAGGAGCGAAGTTGCGCAATTTGCAGAGCAGAAAGGGAGCGGAAGAAGTCGAGCGAGAGCACGAGCTTGCTATACACTTGTAATACCCTTTTTGCCGCCAAGCTCGACACGCCGGGATCTGGGAGTAATGAAGAATCCTGTCGACCGTGCAGTAATCATCTGCTCTCTCTCACTCTCTCTCGATAGGTCGGCGAGAGAAAATTTGTTTTAACCTTGTATTTGTTTTGCACACAGAGTGCCATAATTACTATGCCGTTTCCAAAAGCGCTGAATTTCTTCGCTACGAAATTCAATTAACGTTTCGTTGATTGCATGATTGTGGCCGAATTTTAATTACGTTGCTTCAAATGAATTAAATTTCCGGCAACGAGTTTGGAGTAAATCACGTGGAAGCTAGTCGTCAACGGAATTTTATTTGAAAGCGAGAATTCAATAAGAGAACTTTTAGACGCGACAAATAATCATTCGACCCATCCAAAACATCAAGTTCCAAACATTCGAATCAGAATCAACCACTAAAAGGGTAAGCCCGACGCAACCTCAACTGTTGTCGGGGCGGTAATGCATCATCATTCGGCATCGGACTGGCGCGCGCAATAATTCACGAGCTCCGTTACTCTATTTCCCGGGCAGGTTAATAATTAACGAGATGTCGATCAAATCCACCGACGCGCTCTCGTGCCTTCCATTATCCCTTTTTATGCTCCCTCACTCTCTTCCGCAGCTGCTTCTGCTGCTGCTCCTCCTGTACACGCGCCAATTCGCAAAGGGCTTATGCCAGCAGCCTAGCCCGTGAAATTATTTCCATCTCGGCTTTATATTATCATAGATCCTTGTTTAGAACTTTTTTTCAGATTTACTAACAATTTTGAATTTCAATAAGCTTTCGCATTCAAACATTTATATTACAATAATTTACATTCCAAAGTGATTTTAATAGCTTCGATGCACTTTCGAATGATTAAATCTCCGATCAGAATTCGAAAGTTAACCGATAGATGAGAGATACCGGCGAACTTTTTGCGGTTAAAGTACTTATTGCTGTCGGTAGAAAGGATCTGTAGCTATATTCACGCTCCGGAGATGTTATCGCTGCTACAAATTACAAGCTTGCAATTAAATTTTTATGAATTTCCAGAAAGGCGAAATGAAAATTTATTAATCAATGCTGCGAAACTCGGCGAGTAATGAATTACAGTAAACCCATAAATTAAAATCCAGCAATTCCTCTGGACCATTATATACGAGCTCCTCGCCGGGATGTTTGTAATAGGTAGTTTCTGACTCTTCATCCGTGAAATAGTTTTCAATCGGGCAAAAGAGTCTTTCCAACTGGCCGTTACAGCATAAACGTCAGATACTTAAGAACTCCATCGGAATCTCATTGTTGATAAATAGTTCATTGCAACGCAAGATTAATCCATATACCTCGTGCATGTATTGTAATCCTGCACTATTAATGCCCTCGTATATAGCTCCGCATCAGACTCGTGAAAAAGCGGGAAAAAAATGAGTACACTCGCTCAGTGTCATCTCCGATCAGGCATGAGCTCGATGCAGCAGTGTGCACCGCAAAGCGGCCACGTCTCAGAAAAAGTGGAAACAAACGAGTTGAGCGCGCGGCCACGAGTCTGGCTCCTTCCGTGGCTTTCGGCTTTTTGCGCGTCGTCGCTTAACAGTACAACAGTCGCGACACTGAAATGTAGCGCGAGGTGCCAGTCGGCTGGTGTTATTCCGTGTATCGCTGCGGCTAGGAAGCCATTTAGCATTTCATGAAGTATCAGAAGCGACGTGTCTTACCAAGAGGCTTAGATAAAAAGATCGCATGGGAAGAAGAGGTGAAGAAGCAGAAGAAGACTTTTGAATGTAAGCTCCAAGTTGGTACAATATAAGCCAAGATAAGAAGGCAAAAAAGGAGGCAGGTACATTGACTGCAGTGGGGGAGACGAAAAATTAAAGCTTTAAAGCGCATAAATAGGCGATCCTCTTATGACCCTCTTAAGTCGCTCCTATTCAGCGTTAGTTTTCCGTTGAAAACCACTATAAGGCGCTTCCGCGTTCGGTTAAATCTCTCCTCCTCCTCCCTTCCGTCCTCTTTCTCCCGAATCACCGCAGACAATGAGTCGACTCTTCATTCTGTCGATTCACATGTGCGCACATATTCCTCCATCCTCTTTCTCCTCTCGGCAAAATACACGCTCCAACAGTCTTCCATTATCTTCTTCCGGACTTTCCTCCGGAGCTCTCTCTCTCTCTCTCTTTCTGTCTTTTCCTTTCGACCCGCTTCTCTGGAGATACTGCGTTTTATATATACACGCCAGTCCCTTCCTCTTTTTATTTCGCACGTCTATTCTTGCCGGATTGACCTCGCCCAGAAAGTGAGGAGCGAGAGCAAAGGAGGAAAAAGGGAGAAGTCCAGTCATCCGTTCTGCGGATTATTGGCTCTGCGAATCACTCGAGCTCTTGCCTCCACCTCGTGTCCTCCTCTTCTCTTTCTGTGTCTTTGTTTTGCCTCTCTCATGCCACTTCATCGTCTCTGTACTATATATACAGTACAACTGCTACCGGATGATCTGCTCCGCTTACACGGCCAAGCCCTTTTCTTCTCTCTTCCGCTCCACAAGAAGTTTTTTTATAGCTCACATTCATAAGCCCGTCGCGCTAAAGAGTTCTGTCTTTGTGACCGTGATAAAAAACATTATCTATATAGGTACCATATTGTCAAAAATAGTTGGATAAATATGTTAAAAATTATTTACGATTGATTAGTAAATTAAAAAATCAGCTTTAAACAAAACAAAAAAAAATTCGCCCAACGTGGGGCTCGAACCCACGACCCTGAGATTAAGAGTCTCATGCTCTACCGACTGAGCTAGCCAGGCCTGAGGTACCAGGGCACTCTGTGTCGTATAAATAGTTATGAATTCGATGAAATAAGTAAAAATTTAAATAATCAATTAATTAATAATTTTCTTACGATTTTTCACCGGTAGTTGATCGACGTTCTGTGGAATTTTTAAATTGTAAAAAAATTCTACTTTATTCAAGCACAAACAGCGTTCTTGCAACGTTGGATTAATAAATAGCACACTTTACACCGAAAAATTAGTTAATTGTATAAGCGTATGTCAGGTTAGATTTCAAGGTTATTGGAGCACATGGCTCGAGCTTATCTGCGTATGTACATTTTACACTAAGTAGTAAAATATTTTTTTCTCAATTTATTTTCTTTGGTACACAGAAAATCGCTTCATAAATAAAAAAACCTCGGAAACAATTTAAAATTAAAAAAAAATCACAACACAAAGTTAAACGTATTTATAATATTTTAAGCAAACGCGTGGAACATGATAAGGGAAAATTGCTCATTAATCACAACTCACGTGCAAAATAACGTGGACTATAATTCCAAACATCTGTTACTGAAATAATTACACTCTTCTCAAGCATCAGCTTGCCAAAAACAGTTCAGTCTTGTAGCAGATAAGCCGACACATACACCGCTCGATTCCAGATTCAGCTTCTTATATCTCGTACAGCATAACGCGCTATCACACGTTCTCTCTCGATGTGAGCCTCCGAATCGGAACGAGTCCAATCAAAGCGCAACTGTAGCCGACACCGCGTGCGATATCCTCGGTACACTATTAATCCAAAGCTAAGACCGCGACGTCAAAACATACCAGACCAATCATCTCGAACCCGAGAGTTCTATCCTAGAAACGACGACGCGCGTGTATATATACACGAACGCGTTTGATTCCCGGCTCTCATCCATCACCCGTAGCGTCTTTTCTCCTCGCAACGGTCACTCGAAGAAAGGAGAACGATGCGGTCAAGATGGAACACAGTCCATCGTTCATTCGCTGCGGAGGCTCTCTCGATCATTAAAGTTATCAAGTTCTCCGAGTGAGCCGAAGCGACGATTAAATTCACCTCTATAGCGCGCGGCTTCTTTTAAAAGGGTGTATCCTCTGGTGTTCGCACGTCGTCGCACCTTTGTTCGCTCTCGGCGGCTACATCCGTAATTCTCTAGCAGACTCTGCTTCGCTTCGTCGTCTGAGGTATATAGAGGGAGCTGAAGTGACTTCTGGGATTTAAGGGTGCGCGAGAGAAAGAATAAAGCGATTTTGGTACGGCGAGTGAGCTGCATTGTGCTGATGATAATAGGAGGCTCTTTGGGATGAGTCGGTACTGCTGGTGTAATATCAACGGTGCACCGGTTATTGAGGTTGTAAGCGTCGTCGTATGAGAAGTTTATGACGTTCGTAATTAAATTACATATTTAGTAGCTGCATATAGATATCGTGAAATACCACAATCACAATTCTATAGTGAATTTCACGCTAGAATAGACCAATCTTTGCTCGACAAACATATCGGCTTTCGCCTGGTTTCCTATTATTCCGTCGATGGGTTCTTTTGGAAATAAATTGATTTCCCAAACTCGACGAGTTCCTCGGCACTCGACTGACTCTCTATATACCGTGTATACACACTATACTATGGCAACAACAACGACTGGAACAAACGAACGCGGGTTATTCGATCCGATGCAATTGCCGAACCTAATACTGATATTGCAAGTACTCGTACAGACGAGGCTGTAGTATGTAGACGTGAAAATCGAACGTCGACACTCGTTTTGTTACCTATATTATAGAAATATAAAAACGAAGCTTTTCGAAAGCAAAGCATTATATATAGGGGGTTATCAAAAATATCCGAATGACTCAACTTTACCACAAAGCTATATGCGAATGCCTACAATCGTAATAATCCCCGTGTAACGCGTGCCTACAATGAGCTTCGAAAAAAAGGCAAGAACCAGCAAAGAAGAAGTATCAAGCCCAGAGGCCAACAGGAAACAAAGAAACTCCCCTTTCAACTCTATAGTACCCACCTCTCTCTCTCTCTCTCTCTCTCTCTCTCTCTCTCTCTCTCTCTCTTTCTCATTAGACGCTAGAAAGCGCAGCACAATGAAATATCCTGGCATTTAAAATCTAGCCATAATGACGTTCTTTAAAGCTTTGCCCGTATAATATTTATATACAAACACCGGGCGGCGAGCGCAACTTTTATTTCCTATCAATAGGCCATTCACTGCGAGCGCGAGAATACTCTGACACTCGTTCAATGGAACTTCCGCGGAAGCTTGTCTGCGCGAGCCGCGCAAAAAGATGCCACGGCGTTATAGCTCTCGACTCTAATTAATCGGGGGCGGACGGTATTATGTACGCGCACAGAGGCGGCGGAAAATAATTGCTGGCTCTCGGTATTCTGACGCGGACGGATATTCCAAGTTGGACCTGCATACTCATATGCAGGATTTCGGATTTTCACTTAAAATTTTCCCGCAATTTGCTATATCAGCCAGTAGTATATAGATTCTTGAAAGCGGAAAACGTCGAAATGGAAATACATCCGAGTGGCTCGTCGAACTCAAGACAGCTCGCATTTTCAATGTTCCCCGCCTCTTCGAAGTCGAATTTAATGGGCCGAACTCTCGCGGTGTGCACTTCCGAGGCGCTCCAAAGTACCATTAGTCAATCTCGTCCGGCCGCTACTCGCTCTTCTTCTTCCTCCTCTCTCGCAGTAGATATACCTATAAGAAAACGAAGCGGCGGCAGAAGAAGAAGAGGAGGAAAAAGACGACGAATAAAAAAAGCCAATGGGGAGAGAAGAAGAGGGACCAGGAACTGAATCTCCCGGGATGTAATTTAGAAAGCAAAGAATCGCGCAGTTCTCCACGTCGTTTTCTCTCAGCAGCTGCGAAGAGAACGAGAGCCAACAGAAAGAGAGAGAGAGAGAGCTGCGAAAGACGGTTAGCGGTAATGCGAGCGAACACAAAACGGACAGAGAGCTGGACTATACTCGCGCTATGTGCATGTGCGAGAGCTGCTGCTGCTTCTTCTTCTTCTTCTTCTACTTGAGAGGGAATCGGTTATAATGAGCCGGTGTTTGCGCAAGCGCGAGAAAACGATCGGAGCGATTGAGAGAGGGGCGCGCTATAAAAATGGAAAATGATACAGGTTTGAGTGTGCTTAGGACTCTCCGAGGGTATAATCGCTCTCCTGTTTGTATAGCTGCGTGAAAATTGCCTCGCGCTGTATATGCTTGTTTTTCTTTCGCCGCAGTCGCGATTTCAGCTGGTGAACGCCGAGATTTGCGTTGTTTTGCATGACTATGTAAGATTGACTGTTGATGCTCTTCACTTGACTCTTCGCGGCATCGTTCAAGAGCCCATGCTTTTATGTACGCGATCATGATTTATTATACTTTTTATTTTTCGCGTTTCCCTTATTTATAAGACAGGAAACTTTGTCAATTACATTTTACCTTATAGTCAGAGAGTATTTGACATTCATCTTTCGACATAAATAGCTTAAATGTTTGCTTTGAAACTTTCATGCTCGTCGGGGGCGTTTTTGTTTTCTGTTTTTGTGGTTTTTAAAACGACTCTTTAGCCAGCTCCGCGCGGCATTAATATAAAGTTCGAAACTTCTTGTTTACGATACAATAGAAAATGCAGTAAAAGAGGGACACTTTCAGCACACGGGCAAGTTTATTCCGCGCTGAAACTTTAATATAATAAACTCCGCGCGTGCAACTTGTCTCCGAAGTCATGCTTTTTTAACGAGTAATTTCTCGCCGCTTTTGATAAATGCCTCCCCCGCGCGTGAGCGCGTGGTACAAAGAAAAAGTAGTCGCGTATAAAACTAATGTTTCCAGCAACTGTGTTTCACTCACGAAATTTCAAAAGCCGCGCCGCGCCTCGAATAATCAAAGCGCGCATCGGAAAACTTTGTTGACATGCAGTTTCATGCGGTGAATCGGAACTGCGCCGCCTGCAGCGCCAATTAATTAAAGCCCGTCGTCGTCAGCTCTCCGGTTCTAGTCAAATCGAAACGTCGCGTCGCGACTAGCAAGAAATCCATCAAAGGATTCGCGCCGCGCGCAATTAATCGATCCCAACCAGAGACTTGAATCGGTCGAGTTCGACGTCGATGCTAACAGCTGCGAAACTCTCGGAATAATGTTTTCGTTATAACAAAACCGTAATCGTCACCTCGCGTTGAAGTCTCTGTAAAACCATTAGAAATTTTTGTTTAACGAAGTAATTAACACATTGTACCTATGTTATTCAACCAATCGTCTCGACTATTTATCCGTTAGCTTTCAAAGAGGATATATCGTACAAAGAGCTGCAGGGTAAACGCAGTATACGATTTGGGCGTATAGCTATACTATAGAATCATTTAACTTTGGCTCGACATCGCCTTGCCGCGCTCTCACCATGCGATCCGGCATTCATCGACATAAGGCAAAACTTTACGGGAGCCGCTTACGCGGCTGGACTGCGTCCAAACCGCGCCTCCGCGAATCGACGCGAGTCGTTGTAACATTATGCGCGAGGGATGCGGGGAATTTCGTTTGGGGCAGCCTCGAGAATCCGAACTATTTGCTACTAGCCCTCCGACGTGTCTTTGTTGCCACGACTGGGTCAGCAGAAGTGGGAGTCGAAGGGCTATGTCGAAATTTGGTTTGGACCGGATGAAATTTCTACGGAGCTGCTGCGTATATAATTGGCTTATTGTCTGCATACGAAATTAGGTGCAATGTTGCCTGGAGGATATATTAAATTTGCCGGAATGATTATCAAATATTTTGTCAATCGGTATTGAAAGATCCTTCCCTAAGCAATCCCAGCAAGAGCAGCGCATATAATCGTGATATCGATTGGAAAACTCAACCCTACACACACCCATACACGCTTTCGTCCTCTCGAGCCGCGCATAAATCACGTTCTCTCGGCGACATCGGCGCACGTAGACTCTCTCGTCGTTCCTCGCGAGTTTGGCACGTTTCTCGCACCGCCGCGGAATTAGGGGGAGAGCTGCTGCTGCTACGACCGCATAGTTGCGGATGTATCGACGCGGTACACCCGAAATAATGGAAATTCGGTCGCGCCGCCCGTTTGTCTTTCCTTGGATTTAATTTCGCGCGGCTGGTTGAAAGCTACGACGACCTCAATTCATTACCTTGGTGCGCAGCGAGTAGTGGTCTTGATGAAAATTAGAGTTGAAAATTCAGATTATTATTTAGCTGTTGGGAATCATCAGAATCAGAAGATAATTAAAATGAAATTCAAAAATCGAGAGGCTATCTTGAATACATTTTATTAGGGTCTATATCGAGATATCCGATCGCGCGTCCAAAGCAAACAATCGAGAAAAAAAAAACAGCCAACACTTTTAACAAAATCAGCGCGATAACGCTGTGAAAGCACCGCAAACTACCACACCTCGCAATTAAAGGCAGCAGCAGAAGAAAGCACGGCTGATGCTGCCCCGCCTCGGATTTCGAATCCGGCGCTCTATGTGTGCGAGTGTGTATCGATAAATCGACGCCGATGCGCCGTTTCGATAAAAGAGGCGCGGAAACGCCGAGTTGAACAGATAGACAAACGGGATAGCTGTGCGCGAATCGCGCTGTCATCGAGTCATCGGCAGATGCGGCACCGCCTATGATCGTCAATGCGATGACGATGCTAATGCTTTTGCTCTGGGCTATTTTGGGATGTGCGTTCCTCTCTGTTGTTGCTGCAAAAATATCGTAGTGTATTGAATTTTTAGTATTTATTCAAGCATTATACGTAAGTGAAGCAGTGCTATTGTAAAAGTATTGTATATTCACTTCCATTATACCCATTTTTACGAAAAATAAAATAAAATTGGTCTATTCTATGGGTAGAAAGGGATGCTTTTTTTGTCCATAGATTATTATTGTATCGAGGCAATCTGATATTTTATGCGAAAATAATTCTAAAATATACGGTTTCACCTCGTGTTTCACGTTGATTAAAAAAATATCCGATAACAGGTGCAACAAACACACAAGCCTCGCAAACCAGCTTGCTGTGATAATTCAGCACATTATTATAACCTTTTGATTGCGCTCGTAATTTACCGCTATAATTCTCCCATTCAGAATGACGAAATCAAATTGTAACAGTTGAAGTGCATAAGACGTCTCTCTCTCTCTCTCTCACTCCTCTTGGCGCCGAAACGCACATAACTTTCCAACGGCTTGTTATCTCATCTCTCGATGGAAGTTTAGAGCGCGGTTTCAACACTTGACTGGAAACTTTAGCAGCAACGACGATAACGCCGACGCGCCATTGTTTCAAATTTACTGAACTGTTCAAGCTCTTTCCACGTCAAAAGTGTGTTTTAGCCAACAATAAATGACTTTACGATTGTTGGATAGCATCAGTAGCTCTCAATGACTCCTTTTTACGTTTCGATATATATCTTTCTTTATTTCGTCGTAAACTTTCAAGCCTTATCTGAAAAACACATCTACAAAAAAAAAACTTAACCGATCTTATCGATCGATTCCAAAGCCATCAGTCAGCTGTAGCCCGTAGAGAAATACACACGTCCGAAGGATCACCGCAAAAGCTATATAGGCCGCCGCATCTCGAATTTCGCGCGTAATCCTCATCGTGTAGCAAAGCACCATTAGCGAGTCCGAGGGCAAATGACGCCGAGAGATAAACCGCGAGATATGGCCTCATGTCTCTCGGGGCGGTCGATCTGGCATTGTGCGCGCGTTGATACGCATAATGGCAATCATCGCTGAATAGCGATTTAATATCGCCTCTCCTTTTGTACAACCGGTCGTTTATCGCTGACGTTTCTTTCGCGCGCCTTTTTTTTTTGCTCCGCTTCCGCGGACCTGCTGAATGGCGGATTTTCGGTGGCAGCGGCCTTTTATCATGGTAATCGCCTTCTGATGGACCGAATTAGCGTATGAATGAGAGGCTAATGTGACAGTCATTGCCGAGAGGGAGATTTTTTTTTTAAATAAGATTTCTTTGTTTTGTTTGGATAACGGAACGGAGATTAATGAGAATAATACTTACAATTCACGCTCGTTATTCAAGCGTACAAGTTTGAGAGTCATCATAATAGTTATATCACTGGGCGAAAGAGTAATCGAACCGGCGAAAAAGCTCGCCGCAAACATTCCAGTCCCCTTTGCGAGCAGACTGCTCCAAAAAGAAGTAATCGCGAAAAAGAACTCGAGAGGCGAAGCCAAGCGCGTGGCCGCGTACTCCATTACAAAAGCTCAATTTTCCGGTCAATTCCCGCGTCCTCTCGGAAGCTATAGTAACTAGAGGGATAGAGAGAGAGAGAGAGAAAAAGAGTTCGAGGGTCGGCGAAGCGCGCACGAAAGGACAACGAGTGGCGGACCCCTATCCGGCCACTCCTTCGACAGCGTCGTCGACGTCGTCGTGTCCGATGAAAATCCGAGAGAAAGAGAGAGAAAGCGAGTGGCCAACTCTGGCTACTGCTGCTTCTCTATTTTTCCTCATCGGAGCATCAAACGTCGGCGGCAAAAGGAAGAGTAGTCGACGGGGGACAAGAGACAAAGCGGTCGTCGGTTGGTAGGTAGGTAGAGTGGAGCGACGGGATGATGTGGGTTAGGTCTCGAAAAAGGAAGTCTCTCGATGCGGGGAGAACAATGTCGACGGAGTTATGGGCCTGAAGTGGGAAGTTAATAAGTCTCGCTGCTGCTGCTGCTGCTGCTGCTGCTCTTCTGAGCTCGAAGAGTTGTTACCGGGAAAAAATAAGGCAGAGGGCGTGTTTTGAGTGCTGGAAGCAGAAAGCCCCCTTCGTGACAATATTAAACTGGAAAGAATGAAGCTACGCAATATTTTTCTATTACTCCCGGCGAACTTTTTGTCAAAGCAAACACTGCGATGCGTGTTTTACCACACCAGAAGGAAAATAAATTTCACTTTCAAGATCCACGACGTCACCACCAGCAGAGAAGCTATCTCCCCGAGGATGCATCAGCCAATATATAATAGGGCCGAGGTCACTCAGCCCTGAGGATGTCGTCGTGGTCGTATAGCACACACGTGACACGCTCCTCTGCATCTCCGTATACCAGCAGCTGCGGGTCATGCTCAGGGGATCAAAGGGGGTTACAGCCCTGCGTGTGTGCAGTGCCTCTCACTCCTCTTTCATAATCCTCTGTCACTTAATAGCCTGCCTAGCAGCAGCAGCAGGAGCGAACAATAACCGTCGGCCCGGTGCAACTACGTCGCGCTTATCCTCTCCCCCGTCATTGTCTTGCGAGAAGATCCCTCGGGTCTCGTAGACGTCGTCGAGAATGACGCTGCCAAGCCAAAGTCCCGCGAGGCTACCGGCCAATCGATGATCGTCGAAGCCGAGAGGTGTTGGGCCGTGTTTTTGTTCCTTTTTCCTCGGCGTCCAGATAAGTTCGATGGATGGCTGGCATTTATTCCCTCGACCGACTGCACATACGGCCTAAAAGGTATATATGATGCACTCGACTGGCGTTGATCTGTAATTATTTTTCAAACAATCGTCGTCCTAATGCAATGAAATCCTCTATGTCTACAGGTTCTTACCATCGCGTTTCTCTCTCTCTCTCTGGCGATGCTCGCCAGTTTCAATCGACTTGTCCTTTCATTCGTCCTTTGTAAAAGCCGGAGACGTCAGCGCTTTCTTCGAGACCTTTTCTACGGTGATCATCCCATTGTGCGAGAAATAAGTCGTCAGTTAGCCATTGTATTGCGATCTCAAGTCGACTCTGATCCGATAATGACTGCGTCTTCGAGTAATACTTCTATCATCGATTTCGAGGAGATGAAGAAGAAGCTCCTCTATACTCCGTATAACGTGATTATCTTGAGTAAAAAATCTCGACGAAATTAACAAGCAGTAAAAGTTGTTATATATACACCACACACCACTGCGGAAGACAGAATTCTTGGACACTACTGCTGCTGCTGCTGCTCCGATAAGTTTCTGCAACGGATCCGGTCTCTGAAAGTTCCTCCGCCGGCCTAATCTCTGATAACTCTCTGGAAGCAGCGTAGCGCGTCTCTCGAGCAATAATTCGATCGCAAATCTCTCCGAAGCTGTAATCCGCGAATAACTTTGCTCCGTCGGAAGGAAGCCGCCGCGAGTATCTGTGCTGTTTAGTATAGTTGGAGTCGAGTTGTTAAGGTGGAAATGCGGCGAGGGTGACAAAAAATGGTATACCTATACAAAGAAGCGAAATGGATGGACGTATTATTAATTTATCGTTTAAAGAGTAACGTAGATCTATACTCTGTGTCCTTCCGAGAAAACTCGATAAAGAAGCGGGACGTGATAAAGTTTTCAATAACTTTTCTCATTACAGCTTTAAGCAGTGAGTGTTTAATCAGTCGAACTTTTAAAACTCTCCCGGCGTTGCCCTACTCGATGGAAAATAAAAAAAAGGAAGTGGAAAAGTTGTTGAGCGAAAAAAAAAGTTAATGGATTGATGTATTACGGAATGACGCGACGACGTGCGTTGCGCCCATCGGCTATTCATTCCGAGCAGGAACCGTGAAGTAAGCGAGGGGAATGTTTGAAAAATACGGTATTTTATGTTTAATATTTTTGATATTTTTATAAAATAATTCGAATACGTAAAATTTTCATTATGAGCAGTGAGACTTCATTTTCCTGAATTGATGAATATTTTTGCTTCTATGAGTATAAATGAACATTTTTTTCTGACAGATACAAATATAGACTTTTATCACAAAGAGCGAAATATGGTTTGCAAAATCTTCTCGTTTCATTTTCATTTAAAAATAAACCATATTTTCATGTAAACACACTGCGCAGTGAAATTTATTATACGTATACCTCGTAATTAATTCAACCGCAGTTGTTGTTTTTACATTAATATAAACGTCGGAAGCATAACGTACGCTTCAAAGGCCCCTTCAGTAATATATTATAATCAAAAAAAATGAAAAATTAAAAAAATGAAATAATTCAAATATTGGATATATTTTTAAAAGCCAAAAAGTAATATCCTTCATTCCCCCCATCACATTATCAACATCGTTAAAACTCATCGTTAACCTCTAACAATGCAACAATTGAACTCGCGGTACACAAGAAGCTCACGCCCATAATATAATACAGTTGCTCTGGCTAGTATAGTTTTAAGACTCGAATGACGCGCCGAAATGATTCGCGCGCTTTCGCTGTCAGGACACGATGAGCCGATAAGGATTCGACGTTTAACGGGACGCAGTCGAGCATCCGTTCGAAGATTCGAATAGTCATCTCGCGCTTGCATCTTTTCTTATTTTTTTTTCCACCGCGAAATGTGCAAGCCGTTGCTTTTCGAGATGCCCCAACATCAGCTGACTTTTCATGCGTCATGTATATAGCCTACCTGACTGCGCGCGTTTACACGCTGTAATTTTGCTGTTAAGCTTATTAATGGATACGCGTCTCGGCTTATTAGGGTATAGTGTAATACGATTTGACGCGTTGCGAAGAATGCTAAATTTTGTCCTTGTTTTACGCTTCAGCTTTAATGAAACTTCAGCTCAAAGTAACCCTGTCATCGCGAGTCATTATAACGTGTATTATAGATAAGACAACGTATATACGAAGCTAAACTCAAAATATAGTTCGAAACTGTACACAGCAGCTGGTGAGAAAAAAAAATTCTTTCTAAATATAAAAAAGCAGGAGAAAACGCTCCTCGAAATTGATTTATACCCGCGATCGGTTGCAGCGCGTGGCGAAGAAGGCTTCGACAGGGGCAACGTCGTTATCGCGTCAATTCCCCGCGATTTATAAAAGTAATACGTTTTTGGATGCCTGAACATTCGATAAAGCGCTGCCCGCAGCGAGAGCGCGGAATCCGGACGTTCGGGAAAAGAGATATAAATCAATCACGCGCAATTCTCCTGCGCCGCTCTCTTCTCCCTCGCGATATACTTTGTCGGATGAAATCCGAAGCTATAATTCATTATCCTCTCTCAGAGTATAGAAGTTGCTGCTGCCGCTCGCGAACTACTCCGGAGTATAAAATTGCCGGCGAGAGATGCATCGGATCGACCAAATATAATTAACCGTTTGCATATAATGTGTGCAATCAGTCTTATAGGGCTCAGCTCTTGAGTTGAAGGGGCTTTTTTCTGCGTCAGAAAATTTCAGGAAATGAACGATTAATAGAAAGAGAGAGAGAGAGAGAGAGCCCTGTGCTGCGCGATAAATTTCAAACGGTTATCCGATATTACTTGATTAACGATCTCGCAGTAGCAGCCGCTGCTCGCGCAAGAATATCGCCAAATAGAATTCCGGCAGCCGAAAAAGTCGACGACTATCCTCCGACGGCACCGGTAATCTAGTTTCGAAATAATCAGCGCCGGCAATCTTGAGAGCTGCAAACCCAATAAACGCTTCCATCACAGCGGTGGCGGCGGAGGCTCGCTCTCAGCTCTCCGAGATTTTTCGAACTCAGAGCGCTGGGCGCGGTATACATAATCGCACACTTCTCCCGCGTCGAGCTTGATTAGCCTCGTTAATACGCAGGAAGGGTCTGCTCCTGTGCGTCTCTCACTCCGTGTGTGTTTTTTGACTCGCAGTTGACAGTTTTAAAAATATAATGCGCGACTTTATTAAAAAAAAAAAAATTATTCCATTAGACTATTCCAATGAAAAGTAACAGAGCACACAAAGAGCCTAATCAAGCTGCCGTCCGGTGAAAAATCCCCTCGGAAAAAATGTCTGCGCAGCCACTCGTTTAAAATTCTAACGGCTCTGCGCGCACAAAGGTTCCCTAATCCCATCCTCCTGCTCCTACGAAGCATCAGCCGAGAAAAACAAGGAAGAAAGTTGTAATTACTCTTCGCTAGTCGGAGAGTCTTTATCTGCGCTTGCGCGCCCTCTATATTCGGATTCATTTAACGCGCGAGCGAGAGAGAGGGAGCGTGTGCTGCTCGCGAATCTTGATCATTAATTTGATTATCCGCGAGCTCGGCCTGAAACTAGTTCGCTAACAGCCCCGCGGCGGAAGAGAGAGAGAGAGAGAGAGAGAAGCGAGAGAAGCGAAGGGATAGAGTGGCTCGCTTTGAATAAATGAATCCGACGCCAAGCCGAGTCGGTCGATCGATTTATATTGGCCGTCGTTCGGATTGGTCTTTCAGCGATTTTTCGCGAGTCCTATCGACGAGTTGTTGGATTATTCATGCCATTTGTTTGACTCGCCGGATTAATATCTCATTCTCATTTTTTTTCTCTCTCTCTCCCTCTTCTGTTTCAGGTAAGCGATTTTCGTTCTTCTTTCTGACGCAATAATCGGCCAAGCGATAACCGATATAAGTAGCATTGCAACAACGAATATTAGCCGCCGCCGCGATAACCGTACACACTTTGTAAAGCTTCGATTTTACTGTGGTAAAGAGCGAACGCATTAGTTTTATCAGACCGTTAAATTATCCCGGCGGAAACCGCGCGCGAAATAGAGAGAGAGAGAGAACCTATCTCTGTATCCTGAGACGCTGCGCGCGGAATTATGTGTAAGCCCCGAGATGAAAGCAGATTGAAATCCAGCCAGCAGACGTTTACCGTTTGATCGCAAGCCAACTTGGCCGACGATTCGGAAAGAGACGAGCTAAATGTTTGCAGCGTCGCTCTTTTTCGTCGTACATACAGTTACTAGAGCGACTGGTGACGCGGTGGCGTGTAATGACGAATTTTTGGCGAACAAGTGGGCGGAGGGAATCACGCGCAGTTTTGCCAAATATTCTGGCAATAAAAACGATGAGTAGGATTTCTTTACTTTTCCATCTTCGTCAATCGTGAAAACGATGAAAAAAAGCAATTTGCAAAGCAATATACCATAAATAAACGCGGAAAACATCGTGCGTTAATCCGACACCCTAACTCACCAACAAACCGCATAAAATCCAATAAGCAGTCCAACTACAATAATTAACCGCATAATTAAAACTCCTCGCTCCATTAAGCTCCACCTCCTCGGAATCTCGCTCTTGCTTATATACGTATATGCATATATATATACACACATCCGAGTTGTTGGCGCACGCGAGAGAGAGTATATATAGCACAAAGTTATACGACGCAGTAGCCGAGTCAAAAGCGCGCGAGTAACTTGCCTCGAGTTTTTTTTTATTCACCCTAGTCTCCTTACCTCTCTCAGCTTCTTTTTCATAAGTCATGGTAATTGAGCGCTCGAGCCCTTGGAATTATTAGCGATCCTTCGACGCGAGCAGCTCGTAAAATTCCGTGTAATTAAGTTTCCAATTGCGAGTTATGGAGGCGAGAGAGTTTGATTTTATTTGGCCGAGAGTTGTCTAGGGCAGGTGTGTTTTGATTTGTGGAATTTGTTTGATCTTGCGTTGGGGTTATATAGTTATGCGTTTGATATTCATATTATGGTTATACTGGTCTATTAGCTTCTGCTGCATTTAATAATCTCTCGTAATTTTAACAATTTTTTTTCCTGCTTAGACGAGTTTCCTGCGATGTATACAAAAAAAAAACATCGTTATACTCGTGCATCCGCGATAATTATTTTAAATGCGTTCGTGCTTATGTATACGTTCGTTATTTTAATAATATTTGCAAAGCCCGGTGCTTAATTTTTCAATCGATAAGCTTTTAACTCGTCGTAATTTATATTTACCTTTCAATAAAATACGTATGGAATATCCTGGCAGTGCAACCGACCAAACCCGTACTTTAACCCCCAACAAACAAAAACAATCTTCCATTTTAATTACATATGCAATGAAAACTGGTCGATCGCTGCGTATAAAAGCTCTTTCTCTCTATATACACTATATATTTTCATCGGCGCGAATAAAAATTTAACGGCCCCCGTTGGCCGATATACAGAGGCCAACGACAAGCAGTAAAAAACTTCAATAATCCCAACTTTTAGCCCCCGGAAGCCTGTAACCGAAATTATTCGCGTGATAATGCGCGATTCGCGCGAGCGTAAAGCTCCGGGGGGAAAATAATATACGCTGTGTACTATAGTCGCCTGTATAGCGCCGCCGTGCGACGAGCGTAAAATTGCTCGTTCGGACGGAATGAAAAAATGAAAACGCGCGTTAAAGTGTGACTTCGTCTGAAACTAATCGAATTAACCCCTCGGTAATGATGAAGAAAAAAAAAAGAATTCTTGAATATCGCGCGCTTTTTTATAGCGTCAGGTATTGAATGCGCGGGGCTCTTTATTACGGCCTTTATGGAGGGTCGCTAATTAATTCATGTAATCGCGATGAGTTTCATAACGAGCGCGGCGGCTTTTATGTATCAAGGCTGGCGAAGGTTTATGAAAAAAAAAAAAAAAACGCGCTTATCCCGAGTGATTTTTACTGCTGCGAGTTTTATAACTTAATTAACAATATTTGATAAAAAGTACATTCCTCTAGAATGAGATCGGCGTCGTTTACTCTTCGAAATAACCCAATAACACGAGCGAACAATAGAAATCATCCATATACGACGTTCAGGCGGTTTCAAGGGAGAGAGAAAGAGAGAAAAAGCGTTTTGTTCAATGGAGAAGTGGGTCAAGTCAACAAAGCTGTCCCCGAATCGCGACGAAGTCCAGCTAGCGCAGAGAAAAATCGAAATAGAAGTAGGAATTGCGGAGAAAAACGAGCGTGCGTGCCTTTGCGCTAGCAGTAGTACGGGTCAGCGTTAGGTCGGACGACGACTTTCGTTACTACGACTGAATACTGTGAGCGAGTGGTTTTCGCTGATTTTTCATCGGTTTTGTAGGAAAAGCGTTTTTCCAATGTTTTTCATTCGCGACGAGATAAATCGCTTGTATTTATTACGATTCTCCTTTCTAAGCTCTGTATACCCGAGCACAGCAGTCCTCGAATTTATACCGTCAAAACGATTTTCACAGCCGATCGGGCTTTCTTTATGTCCGCGCTGGCTCGTTTTATCTCCGAGAGCTTTTTTTTTTTTAACTCTCGAGCACCGAATCTATCGGGTTCGACTGTTAATTAAATCGAGCGGAGGGCCGAGGTCGACTCGCTGCGCTGTGCAGTGTATCTGGAAAAAAGAATTTAATAAACGAGCTGATATCTTTCCCTCGCTTTTTTTATCGTTCTCTCTCTGATATTATATCCGAGTGCCTGGTTATTGAAATTTTTTTCTGAATCTTTCTTTCACGTTGGTAAAAACGAGCGTTATCTTAATGAAACTCGATTGCATTAATTTACCAATAATAGCTACTGTCGTTGTTGAAAGCTTTTGAAAACACGAGCACAAAGCCCCAGCCTCATGTGAGAGCGTCGAAAGATCGAATTTTCGTCTAATTGCAATTTCCCCCAATTTTTCCCCTCCTCTTCCGCACATAGTATTACGCTCTAATGGAGACTGAGCATAAAACGTGTCGCTTAATTTTATCAATTAAGCCGGAGCCAAAAGCCGAAGAGCAGGCGCGAGCGTAATAGTCGATTTTCATCGAAAACCACCTCATTATAGCGAGCACAGCAGCTTCGGGCGCGAGTGTAATTACTCGAGAGCGCTGCGAATTTTGCATACGCCTTAATTCGCGTTAGTTTTAACACGTGATGGAATTGCACGACTATACGAGCTTTTCACCTTTTGATCGTTACGACGTGTGCTTATACTTATTGTTATAATGTTCATCGTACTTTGGTATATATAAATAATTACGCAACTCTTGTTAAAAAAGCAGATGATTGATGGCCGCGTGGGCTAAATTACTTTGGCAATTTGCATCGGGCGCAACAGTCGCACGGCGAGCAATTATCGCGCTTCGTCGATAATACTTCTTTTGGTCGGCACACACTGCAGCTTTCGCTAATCGTCCGGATCAGTTTCGTGCCGGTCTTTTTTAAGGCTCATTTATCGCGATAAAACCAAGCTTTGCTTTTTCTGCAGCTATGCAAATTGAGCGAAAATTAAAACATTTTTCGTTGTAGAATGTAATATATAAACGCTGAATTGTACACTTGCATTAATCGTGTACACAGCGTGTCATATCTCTCTCCAAGGGTGCATCTCGAAATCCGGTGCTTCGGAACAACGGCGTCCAGCCCTTTGTGTTTGCGCGTCAGCCACAGCCGAAAACACAGGAGTGTAGCACACGGCAACAAATGACTCCATCAAGCTGTAAGCCTCTCAAGCCTCCCTTACCTGGCATAACGCACTCTCTCACTCTGCAGGCGATATCTCGCTCTCTCCGTACGCGCGCCGTTGCTCCTCGTATTGTGTCCAAAATAATCCCCCGAGCAACAGACAACAACTATATATATGGAGGCAATAAGCGAGTTTCGAGCTTGGCTTGCTTATCACAGAAATGGATATATACGTGTACCTGTATACTGATTACGGTTTTATCTACTGTTTTTATATGAACCGCTTTTGCGTTATTATTTCAAAGCTGGTATAATAATAACTTTACGGGAATAACGACGAGCGAATGGATGAAATTGGCAGGTTCAGCGTAAACCCGATAATTACCACGAAAGCCGTGGCACTACTCAACTCCTCCACGCCGGCAGTAGCATCCACTTATCATTTCGTAATTCGTCGGAGCATCTTGGCTGCTGTGTGTATATATACGCATATATACATATATACGAAGCGCAAACAATAGCAATCGCGTCGGTGCTCATCCCTTAGGTATTTCGCGAGGCGGCTGCACCCATTACACGCGAGACGAGCGTCATCAAAACTAAGACAATACGACGTAGTGGCTCACGCAAATTCATAATTTACTCGAGCGCTAATATCGCGGCGACATGCGAGAGAGAGAGAAAGCGAAGAGGCGGATATGTATGCATTCCGAGAGAGCATATCGCGGCGGGGTGTGTGTTTGATTCGGTTTCCAACTGTGGTAGTATAATACTCTTGTCAGTCGAGTCGAGCGACAACTTATTGCGATTTAAATGTGCTAATTAGGTACAGAACAGTATATGGTTTCGACTATTTTGATATGCGTTCTAAATTGTATATTAAACGGATACTTATACGTCAAGAGACACCTAAACATCGAACAGCATTTAGAGCAAAATCCTTGTAGTACGCGCGTTTTGCAATACCGCTCGTCCGTCAGCTTCTCTACATACAGGCTAATGACGAGAGATCGCAGGTATATTGGTGTGTTTGTGTGCGTGTATATAGATATATACGGTTAGGGAAGCTCAAGCTCGAGCTTCTGGTATCTAAATAATTCATAACCGAGGAACGGGAGGAGGTTCGCTTATATATATGTACATCGCTCGATATAACGATGCCACACGGCAGTAGCTAACATAAGTCTCCTGGGAACAGAATCCAAACTATCTGTGAGGTATACGTATACTCTATATTGTATATTTCTATAGCTGCACTACGACCGCCGAGACTTGCAAATCGACGCTTGGCTTTTTTTCTGATGGATGGGTCGTTTGTATATAAACTCGATTTGCGGGGTGAACTGGAATCAATTACGATCGTAAATGAAAAATCAGTTGTAATTTATATGTAACTAAAAACTCGCATATCTCAGCGGAAAACAAAGAAAGTGCAAGGCTTCTCGTCTCGTCGTCGAGTCACGAAGCGGTCTAACGGAGCGAATCGTGCGCTAAAGCGCCAGGACGACGACGCGACTCTTGGAGAAAAGTCAACTTTTGTAAATCGACACTGTAGGGAAAGCCCAGCGAGTTTCAAGAAACGACTGTACGCGCCAAGAATCGTCGTCGCCTCCCTTCGTATATAGCTTGGACATTTTCCTTATGGATGGATCCCCTCCTACTTCCAATGAATTTTTCATACAACCGAACTTTTCTGTGTTTCACTCGAAAATATATATATGTGTGTATATATACGTGTACATGCGCTCTCATTTGAATGATATAATCGATATGGTGAGAGGAAAAAAATGCCCTCATATGCGTACAATGCCGCTATAAGTCAAGCCGTGATTTTTCGCGCATAAATCGCCGACTGGCTGCAGTGTGTATAAATCCGAGATGCTAATATCGCCGGAGCCGCCTTATATTATACGTCGCTGCGCGTCGAGGCGAGACGCGAAACGGAGATTTATGCAATCAGTCGTATGACAAACAGACACACACTGGGCTCCATTGTCGGCTGCTGTTGCTGCTGACGAGGAAACGTGTTCACGAAACCTGTCGGGATATGTGTTTTTTTTTAACGTCATGTGGAGCTGCATGGGTGGATCGAGTGGTTTTGTTTTTATTTTTGTTGCTCGGCGATCTCGAGCTTCCTCTTGTTGTTGCTCTACTTATTGCTGTTATAAGGATATCCTGGAGACATCTCTCGTAGTATATATATATTGAATTCGGTTATCTCAATCAAACCGATTCTTTGTGGAATTCTATTTGAGTAAAATAAATATTTACTGGTAACTGATATTATACATTTTATGGGTATTACGTTTGGTTATTGTTAATATAACAGCTTATTTGACGAATAAATCTCTTCTCTCATCTCCCATTTATCATATGTAAAACAGTTTTCCAAGCAAAGCTATGTAAGTGTGCAAGTTTTGCCTTCATCGGAACCACGCAGTCTACTCCGTAAATAATGCCGCGCAAAAGCAAAGCTCTCCCATATATACTCTCGAAAAAAAAAGAAAAAGTCTCAATAATATTAATACACTGCTTAACTTGGTCACTAATTTATAGTTTCCACCGCAACGCTGCAGCGCTGCATGAATGAGCGAGCGGCAACACGCAGCAGCAGCAGCATCAGACTCGATTAATTTGACTGAATGGAAACCAGTTTCTAAACACACGTGCAGTGTGTGTGTGTGCCGCTCGCGCTTGCTTGCCATAATATAACGTTATATTCCTCCTCGAATCCAAGAGTCACGTAATTACAGCGGTATAATATGAAACCCGCATATATCGATAAAATATACACATAATCATCCGTCGCGTATAAATAACAGGGATGTCTCATGACACACATACTATACAGCATCCAGTGGGTATAATATAAACGCTGCACACATCTCTCGGTATATTAGTATACGTATGAAGTGTGGAATAAAAACGCGCGGTTTTGTGTCCGTTTCGCACTTCCTGGACGCGCGTGCGTGTATAACGCTACGACTACGTTCCCGCGTAATTAGCTGCGGCGACGTTGTCACTCGCTCGAGGCTGTCATCTCTCTCTCTCTCTCTCTCGTGTGTCTTTCCAAGCCGCTGCTGCGGTGTCTTTTAAACGGACAGGCTTTCTTGCGCGTTGCAAAGAGATGCTTTACTGTTATATACACGCCTATATAGGTACCTGCATGCGCCTCTGGTCTTGTTTGGATTGACGCAGTTATAGGCTGTCGCTCTCTCGTGTTCCTTTCATTTACACTGCAGCATCACGCCGAACATTTAATTTTCGACTTACAAAATATATAAAACGATTATTTTTCTCTCTCGAGAAACTGTTACTGCCTTAATACTGGAATGACGAATTGAAATTACGACGGCGATGAATAGTAAATAAATCATCTCCGCGGTGGTCCGTCATCATTCAAAAAGCATTCGCCACAGAGTCAATCCCTGCCAAGCAACGACTCCATCACCGCAAGTCAAACATTGATTTTTTGCATCGCGTTTCTCTATACACTTCCGACAATTTCCCCGACTCTCTCACACACACACATACGCTAACGGTTCTCTCTCTCTCTCTCTGTAACTCAACGGCGATACATCCCGCTCTATTCGTCTGACCCTAACGACCGACGGTTAACCCGCGCCGCTTGTGTAATAGCTCGACTGCTGCTCTTTCTCTCCTCTCGGCGGCGCATAATATGTAATGCGCGTGTGCAGACTGACTGACCGCGTTTATGCTGCTGTTGCTGTATAGCCGCCGGCGCATTCGTTACTTGTCACGCAGCTGGCAGCTGTATACTGTGTGTCGGGGATGTACCGTGTGTTTCGAGACTTGTGCTTTCTTTTTGCGCGACGAGGATATGTATCTCGCGCTCTCTGGGCGGCCGACTGACTATGATTTCATATAAGAGAAATTCTTTTCTCTAAATAATTTTCTTAATTCTCACGCGTCAAATTTTCGCGAAGCGTAGCTAATCAGAGCGAACAACACCTCGAGCGAGAGAGACAGAGAGAGAGAGAGAGAGAGAGAGAAAGACCGCAAAGTCACAGTTTCTCTCAACGGTGTACGACACGACTACCAGTTTACGAGAGAGACGCCCTTCTCTCTTTGCCTCGCGAGTCTCTCGCGCGGAGTAAATCTCTCGAGCTACTAACTCCTCGAGAGACGACGACGCTGCGGGCGATGTGTGATTTGCACTTTAAGGACTTCCTCTGGGATTCTTAACGTCATCGGCAGTGTCCCATTTGCCTCGCGCAAACCGACCTGTTTGTTCACTTGTGCCTCTGGATAAGTCTCTCTCTCTCTCTCTACGTTGCTGCGTGTGTATCTCCGTACACCAGCTGTGTGAGAAGACGTATATTCGCTGGTGGAGTTGGCGTTTTCCGCAGTACTTTGACGAGCGCAATGAGTAGACGCGATCGCGCTGGGAATAAAGTCTATATACAGTTTATGTCTCCGCGTTTAGAGGAGATACGAGAACTTTTACTGCCTTGCATTTCTCGGTCAAACGCCATGGTAGAAATGGAACTTTTAAAAAATTTTAATTATTATTATTACAAACCACTCAAGCCACAGCTCTCAGACTCACAGTAACAAACATCAGCAGCCCCTCTCGGTAGCTAACTTTTCCATTCCGCTCTCGCGGAGCTGAAAAGAAGACACAATCACAACTTGCCTCCGCGATCGCGTAGTTCTCCTCCCCCTGATTCTGTAGAGCAGGTCTTGTATAAGCTTTCCGGAGAGTTTGCTCGCGCGCGTTGCATAATTACGCCTCGAAACTTCGCCGGCAATATTTACGAAGCCATTGCCGCGCAATTACTGGCCCGCCGCCTTTGTTTCCAAGGGGGACTTCAAACACGGCTGGCGAGCCTTTCAACTGAGCGCTAAGAGCCACCGCCGCCGTCGCCGCGACGCTGATGGCTGCTGACGTCGTTGTCGAGGGTATTGTATAAAGAGCGACTGTGACGATCGCTCACCAATGAAATTATAAGTGGGGAGTGATGCCTTGTACTCTGAATTTTACTTTTGATAAACGAATAGCTGTATCGAAGATATATTGATAAAAAAAAGAAGTAGGTACAGACTGTCGTATAAAGTAGCCATATTTTCACAGCAACCTTTGGATTCCCCCGTCGAGATGACAAAAAGAGCATCCGTTCTCGTCGCAGAACAAAGAAAGCGAGTGAGAGAGCCGAGAGTAAAAAGCTCACGGCGACGACCCCCGGCAAAATTCAACTCAAAAGGCGATAAGACAAAAGACGAAGATGATGAAGAAGAAGCAGCAGCAGCAAAAGAGGCTCCTTGTCTCGCGAAATTTCATAACCACCCTCCTCTCTACTCGCAATCGGCCTTTTGTCCCGCGCGCGCGCTCCCATTCATTCCGCACCTTTCATCGGCGTCACGCGTCGTAGCAGCAAGTGTGATGTATACATTGTACGTATATGTATACGTACATACGGTGCCTCTCTCTCTCTCTCGAGAGAGCAGTATTATGACGAATCTCGATGAATGCAAATCTCGGCTGATGTAAGTTCCTTTGTGCCGATGTCTTTTCTCGGATGTGTTTCGTTGCGCGTCCTTGTTTTATGATGAGCCAAGCTGAAAAATTTTAAAATAACTGCGTATCTGCGACAAAAGCATTTTCTCTACGGAGAAGTCGTATAAAGCCGTATTAGTAGCTTCACGAACGAAATCTTCGAATAAATTGTTTAAGACTTTTAGGGAGAATTGGTAATGTATTGGTTAGATTCATCACAACATTATTATAATTATACGTTGAAAGAATGTGAGTGATGCAAAAATAATATGCAGAATTGAGAGCTTTATCAATTTTCGCGTTCGCATTTTATTTGGAAAAATAATCGAAAAATTCGTTTTCCTGTTGCTATCCGCGCATCGCCTTTTTTATCCCAACGAGTGCATTTTTCGCTAAAATGAATTGAGAAAACCCGATAATAGTGATTAAATTCTTGATAAATCAAACAAGAATAAGCTCTGACTGTATTTGTTTGTTACCAAAGGCACGTTGCCGATGTTTTTAATCGTTTAAATGAATAAACGTAAATTTTAATTGGTGCGTGTTCTCTGTGGTGCATTGTGATGTCTCTTGTAACAAAGAAACACGTACGTGTGTTTCATTTCATAGAAATGCTTGTGATGCATAACCTGCGATTCAATTAAAATTTTCTACGCTTTTCTTAATCATCCATTCGTACTTCAATATCAAACGGTATATCGATTCAATAAACCAACTGAATTCAAAATATGAAAATAAAATAAAAATAAGTCTCTTCATTTTATAAAGTAACAATTTACGACGAAGCACGACATTCATTCGCGCTGTACGTCGAGTAAAAATACTAAAAATATACACAGCTCACGACCGTTAAATTCGAATCGCATACGAAAAGGAAAAAACAAACCTACCCGAGAGATTCCATAGCTAAATTATAACTGGCACGCAAAAAGCTCGTGACGCTAAATCATCTCGGCTCGAAAGCTACCGAAGCGTTTCGCGCTCGAACATCGTCAAAAAGACTCTCGTTTATACTTATAATGTTAAATCATCGAGTCGTTCGATTTACATCGCGTGTTTGTTTATGTATACGTATATAATACGGAAGCTTCACGGCGACTAAAAGCTGAGTTAATTGCGCGAGTCGCGAGACTTTGTAAGGCAGGCGTATGCAGTTAACGTCGCTCTAAATTTGTGCGGATGCGTGTGCTTTGACTATATTGGAGACGATGTTTTATTTCTGTTTGAAACTGGACAACCTGTTCTTACCGATACTCAATGCAAATGCTGTATTAATGGCTCGAGGTTATTTTTTCTTATAGCTGTCTTTAATCGAATCTTTTTCTCAAAAAGTTTAAAATGATAATAAAAAACCAAATCCCAGACAAGGCTCAAAATCGTCACTTCAACGTCCGTCCGATTTCAATCTCATCGTTCGATCAGCGAGTGGAACTCGTCATCTCGAAGCAATCCCGAGGAGGCAACTCTCCTCCTCCTCGCGCTCATTTCCTCGACTCGGCGGAATTTCCATTTCTCGCGCCAGACGCTCCCCCGCGAGATTTATGTTTGTGTGTGTGTGTGTGCGCGTCTACGCGAGACTCAGGCTTTTCATAAACATGAAAAGGCGCAGGTGGCCGCGCCAAATTGAATCAACCGCTTCGCGGTCGACCGAATGCTGCTGCGCGCAGTCGGGGTAGAAAGGGAGACGCCGAGGTAAAATAATAAATACGAGACGGGCTGCAGCAGCGGCGGTTGTTACTTTGCTTTATGTTGTTGTTTGCCAGAGCTGTTGCGCGCGCGACTGTTTGCGCGAGATGATTTTTCTTTACCGCGCCGTTCGCTGTACTGCGAGTTTTATTATAGTCGGCCAATATTAATTTTTAACTTTGATCTAGATATTATATTCTCTCGATTGCGGCTCGTATATTTTAATTTTATCGGGGGAAACAAAAAAAATTCACTCCCTAAAAACGCATAAAACTGCTACAAATTCGCCGAAAGCGTTTTGCAACTGACGGGTCTCCGTCTGTGCATGAAATATCGTCGGCACGAGCGAAGGTGTCGGTAATTGGTCAATTTTCTTTTACGCTCGCGTTGCGCGATAGCCTGAAAATTGCGCTCTCGCAAAAAAAAGGCATACGCACTTTTTTCGCTATACACTTATACGCGCCCCGAAAAAAAGCGTAAAACATTATACACTATATTTTGCTCTCGTTTTAAACACTCTGCGCGAGAGTGTTTTTATATCGGGCTACTCGTGGCCGGCACTTCTAGGAACGTGTCCAGATTTCCGGCAAAAAGAGCGCCACGAAATATATTTCGTTTCAGCGGGGAATCCCACGCGGATATTTCGTGTCTTTCCTCGATTCTTTCTCTCTTCTATACTCCCGTCGTGTTTCATACGGCGCAGCAGTAGTATATATAGCAGTAGCGGCTATTGTTCGACGAACGTCACGAAAAGAATTTTTTTTTTTTTTTAGCTGTATAGATACGCGCCTTTTTCTTCAGCTTTCCCGCACTATTCGCTTTCCTTAAACTGGACGTGCTTTTGATAGCGAGCTCCCCGAGGCTGAGATATATATTGTTTTTTATAGTCGTGGAATCGACGATTCTGAGGATTTAGTTATTTTAAAATTTACGGTGTATTATTCATCAATGTAATTATAATATATCGATGGCACTGTTAGCAAATGAAACCGATAATTTGAAAATTCTAATTGGAACGATAATCATATATTAATATAGAAATAATGTAATCACTACACAGTCGATGTATTTACGAATTTATACATCGGCTGTTAAATTAATTTCTATCACTGTAAACTAATCATCTGAATTTACATCTCATTAAAATCTCTCATCAGTTCTCATTGTCGAATCAAAATGTAGTCAACTGTATAATACCTCTACATTATCACAACGAAATATTCGATATATCCAAACATCAAACACACTCGAAGCAGCCCGACATCGAAAGCAGCGAAAGAAATCTCAGAGCAGACTCGATACAGGAATAATCCAATCCAGGCCTCCAGCCAAGAAAATCAAAGCGCACAAGAACAAATCTGCCCCCCGTGTCCCATAGCGCACACACAGACACACATACGCGCGTGTAAATCCGACTTTCCCGTATAGCGCAGCAGATTTATTCTCCCCAGTTCCAGAGGCGGAGCCCGATTCCCTGAAAGTGAAACGAGGAGGACACACGCGAGTCTCCGTCCGCTCGGCTCTCCTGTCCAATTTACTTCCTCTGCTCGTATGCTCTCTCGCGCGCCAGTCTGAGATATAGAGAGCAAGAAGCGGCCGAGGATCTCCATAAATATGCTGCGGCTGGGATGGTTTCATTCATTCTCCTACTCTCCCATTGCCAATGATCCTCCGACTGCTAGCTCTCTCTCTCTCTCTCTCGATCCTATACGATATTTCAATCCGTGTGCGAATACGTGTGCAGCTCTCGCAGCTCTTCCGTTTGCTCTATTTTCGACGACTCTATTGGCTCGATCTGCAGAGCCTCGATCCCCTTTTTTCCCCCGAGTCGCGAGGAAAATTTAAATGAAAGCTGTTTTAAGGACGTGTATCGGATATGTGTGTATGTGTGGAGAACGGAGACAGGGCTCTGTGGGTTTTATCGGGATGAAAAATGGGAAGTGATTGCAGCTGGGGGGAGACTCTGTAACACGTTGCCAATTATCGGAAGTTCGTGATTGATTTTGCTTTTAATTTTGGCCGATTATTTATTGGGGAATGTGCGGCTGTGGCAGGTAGCGTGACGTGAGGTATGGGGTATATTAATTTTATATCAATATTTTTTTTAAATACTAATATAGCATAAAATTATCTTTTATCCTTCACCACAAATAGTAAAATATCTCTATATTTCGTATGTTTCAGGTGAGCAATCAGTTATCACTACATCACGCTAGTCGTTATATCCTTCGGGTAAGTACAACCAATCACAAAATAAAGTCCAAAACTATTACAGCTCTCGTGTAATTCAACTCAGAAGAGAGATGAATTATCGCCACTAAACCGTTACCCACGCACCTAATTCATGCGAATTTTCACCGCTTTCCCCAACGCGCTCACCATCATTATATAAAAATCGTTTTTGCATCAACGATGATGACGACGCCTCCCACCACATCGTGCAGCGATCAATGAACATTCCTGCCCGCACCTGAGCATCGCTCGTTGATTAACGATCCTCTCGAACGCTTTCCGTTTAATTTTCAATCGTCCGATAGTACATACCTGCTTAAATCTAAATCACGCGTTGTGCATAAGCTGCACACTCTAGCGAGAAGATGTCAGGTGGAACGACGATATACGCACACACAGGGCGAAGCGCGAAGAAAAGGAAACGGAGACTCGCGAAGCGTCTCATAAATCATGCCTCGCTTTTCTCCTGCTTGAGAAATTTTCAAGTAGCGACTCGGCCTGCCCTTCCGGTATATACACAGACACGCGTGCCTGTGCTTTTCTGCAGACTACTTGCCTCTGAGTTTTCTAAAGAAATATTTTAATTATCATACGCAGAGCAGATTTCAATCACGTAATTCCGCATTGTACGTATATACTAAACACGGCAAACGAGAATCTTGTACAAACCTCAAGCATCAGAGGAGAATTTAATTTGCAAAGGGCTCTTGAAATGTACAAATTAAACGTGTATACATATATATCATTATTATTATTATTTCCATAATGAAGAACGTCGCGAAAATGATAATGGTAAAGCAGGGGTTAACTCGTTTAGCAGAATGCATTGCAGCGCGCGTTAAACTGAACGCGGCGTAGCGTGGAGAGAGAGAGAGAGAGAGAAAGAGAGAGAGAGTCGAGGCGAGGTGAAATTCCCTTATTTATCAAGTCTTCAAGGCGGGCGCGTGGGCAACTTTACTTTTCAGAGCGTGTATATGACAAGAGAGCGCGCTGAGGAAAGTGAAAAAGCGACGACGAGAGCCGGAGAAGGTAAATTCCGTGCAAGAAAATGAGATGCTTACTCTGCGTCGGAATTACTTATTCTAATTTCCTTCTTATATCTCCCACTCTTATACTACTACGGTTTACGGAATTATATATATACGCGCGCAGAACAAAGAGGTTTTAACTTTCAGGATGATGATACATTCAAGCCTTTATTTACGCGTTAAAAAATCTTTCTCCTTTCTGTGTACACTGCAGCTTGTCGGGCGCGCGCGCTGAGAATGAAATGCATATTCCGAGTGCTACATTGTTCGCGTTTAACTTTGTTTTCCATCATTTTACTCCGTTACAGTATAGTATGCTGAACGTTTGTCTTTGTAATGTTAAATCTAGAATTCTTGTGAATATATAGGCCGAAATGAAAAAAAAAGTATACCACACCTCTATTCAAAATATCCACCCTTGCATAGCGCAGCCCCTAGACATCATCCCGTCCAATAGCAGAGCAGTATATAGCAGCGGCGCCTCAACGGCCGCCCACAACTAAAGCCTCCCTCGGGACTACGCTTCGTGCTCGCATTAAAAAATAACGCGAGAGGCGTATAAGCTTCTCTCTCTCTCGTAAAAGTCGAGGAAACGCGAATTCCCCCAAGACCGACGTCCGTCGCCTTGTGATTTATACGGAGTCGCGCGATGCAACGGAAGAGGGCGAATTACGACTGCACGTCTTGGTCTAGCGATTTTTCTCGCAGGTTTAGCTTCTGGCCGCAGTATAAGGTGATTTTTCTCTGCTTGTTCGTGTGAAGCTATTATATTCGTTTGCAAACCTTTTAAATTTTTTTCGACATATCAACCTCCGCACGAAGCTGGAATATAATATATGCCAAGCCTTGTCAAAAGAGAATCGTCTGAATTTTTGCCAAAATTTCTTGATACAATAGTCAAGACTCGCGAGAATTTCGCGCGCGGCACGTCGTCAGGAAGATGAAAAGCTGCATATAGGCATCACAGACGCGGAGGACGACGTGTCGTCGAGCGTGAAAGGAAGAATGGAGGCGAGAGAGAGAGAGAGAGAGAGAGAGAGAGAATAAGAGACGCGCTGCAGCCGTATTATGAGACGAGAGGAATGAATTATTAATCGCATTGCGTTGCCGGCGTAATTAATTGTTCTTAATTTATTATTGGTTGAACGGAGCACAAAGAGCTGCCGCTGTTGCGCTTAAGTGGCGCGTCTTTGTCAAAACAAATAGCTGCTGCGCATTCCAGCTGCAAATTGTTCCGACGACGATTTTCGAGCTTTGATATACACGGCGTTAAGGCCCTTTTGTGCGGGATAAGTAATTAGAAACGACGCGTACGTTATTAAAATATAAGTTTGCGTAAATTTTAATTAGCCTAAATTTTTTTGTTTTTACAACGAATTTAAATTATGCGTCGTATACGAAAGAGGCAACGAAGACGTAAGGAGATGTGAGAAATAAGGACCGACTTTTTTATCTCTCGAATAGCCGCAAGCTCGCTATTCCGCCCCCGCATTCAGCAGCTCATTCCTCATTATTTTTAACGTTCCAAGAGCTAAATTTTAATGATTTCTCGTGCCGCCCCGTCACGATTTCTCACTCACTGGCTCTTCCTCCCCATAAACGCCATAAGCAAAGCACCCGGAAATGAGGGAGAGAAAAAAAAGAGAGAGTCCAGAAAAGCCGGTAGCACCTCTGCGGGGAGCATCTCTCTCTCTTGCGCGCGCGCGCAAACGAGCCGCTCTTTCTGCTGCCTGAGCACAGAGAGCGTACGTCGGTAACAGGCCTCTCGGGGCTCTCGGCGCGCGGAAGCCTCGTCAAAAGAGCTGCTCTCGTAAAGCGCAGGCTGCTCGGGCAATCAAGTCTAGGAGTGGCCCTTGTGGCGGCGGCCAGTAGTGTGCGTATAGAGCGAGAGGTTATGGTCGCCAAGAAGGCGCAGAGGCCAGCAGCTGTCGCGATCTCGCACACGGGATATGACGATTGCAACGACGCATTTGCAAGAGTGCACTTGACGACCGGGACCTCTCGCGGCTTTTTCTCCGGGAGAATGGTTTTATTGCCGTGGGACAATTGGCCGTCGCCGCCGCCGCGGTTTCAAAATTAGGTATGCGCGCGGCAGAATTATCTGTTTTATTTAAATTCACTTGCGTTGCTCTCGTTGTGCGCTTGATATATAAACGTCAAAATAAACTAGCGATGAAATATATATTTTTAGCAACTGCGGACGCGCTCTGCGCGTTCTAATAGATAGATAGATAGATTAATAAACTGTTCCTTAAAAGAAGAGAGATTATCGTGTTATTCGTTCTCTGACTGGTTATTGGATTGTCCAATGAGACATTAGTTGGACGCGCGCGAATAACCTAAAATGTACAGAATTTAGCATACACTTTACTTGATAAATGATTGTAATATAAATAGTTTCAATTGTAGTTTCCTATGTAGTAGCGACAAAAAATGTGGCCTTCTGATTGCTTCCTAACCTCAATAAGAGCAAACGCTGAGCGCTTCTAATGTTACTAATTATACTACAATATATGCAGAATAAATTTTAAATATGATTGCACCATTCAAAACGTTGACTTTTCGAAGTTCGGAAATTGAATATCGCGCGCTTTTATCACAATTTTAAAGTAAGAAATTCATGTGGGTCAGAAAGTATAACTATAACAGAAATAAGTTTTGTTATAGTATTAGTTAAAAGTCTTACAAGTCTAATAGCTTTCACACAACAAACACAACTCGATCTATTTAAAGCAGCACTTGGTTTTATCGAGCACCTTGCAGAGCGCGCGCGCGCGCGCGCGCGAAGAAAAAAGCTGCACCGCAGAGCTGCCAACGCGGCATATCGCGACAAGAAAATTACGCCTCAGATAAAAGAAACAGTTTGAACGCAACGTTTCAGCAACTGAAGCATTGCGATTCCCATTAATTTAAGAAATACCGTTCGAGACAGTAAACTGACTATTTGAACTTTAACGATAAAGTCTCGCGAGACGTAAAAGCTTCCGCGTATATATTCCGTGCCATTAAGCCAGTTGGAGTTTCCAACCAAAAATTACTACAGGGCGTTGCGCGACGTTACAGAAGCCTTTCCTGGAATTTGAAATATTCCCTCGATTAATAAAGAAAATGAGCTCGCGTACAGCCGGCGCGGCTCACGTCAGCCATGAAATTAAACGCAATCTGCGAGAATAATTCATATTCCGCATTTAAAAACGCGCGCGGGAGAGTAGAGTGCGTTTTTCTCGCGCGACTCTCTGATGGCAACAAAAAAAATGGGACGTGATGATGGTGAGTCGTGAGATTATGCCCCATAACATCATGAGCGGCGCAGCTATATACGATCGTTGCTTTATAGGGCAAAAAGTGTTTGGAGTGTGTATTGTGTTGATTTTCCGCTGTGCCGACTGTGTCTTTTTACGTCTTCTTTTACATAATTTTCTATGGCTGCATTGTTCCTGGCTGATCAATATTTTTTCTCGAATGTTTATTCCGAACCCCCTTGCAGCAAACCAACAACACGCACTCATTGTTTGACGGATTCCCAACAGACACACTCGGCTGAATTTGCTAACGGTCTCGCAGAGCAAACAAATTATACATCTCTCGTGTAAGAGAACAAGAGAAACTTGCATATATTCATCAAGTTTCGCGCTTGATTATAATCATAATCACAAGGCACGAAGAAAATATTCTCCTCCCGCACATCGACCAGCTCAAAACAACTAAACTCATCAAAAAAACGCAAGGCGTGACCCTCCCGAGCGAGCGCGTGAAAAAAGAGACTATATATACAGCACAAGAAAGGAACGAGAAAAGTTGCTAACACAGCAGAGAAGATCTAGAGCTTCGGCGAGGACGTACGCGCAATATAAGTTACGCAGCCGGTGCAGCACAGAGCGCTAAAAGCTTCCGTCGTCTCGTCGGCGCATTCCTTCTGGTTAGGCGCACCTGGAGCCCTTCTCCGGCTTTTATCATTTTTAGAGACCGAGAGCTGCCGCCGCCAAACGTATATTATTATTCGCTACGAAACACACACACACACAACGAGTATTTTTCTCTTATCGCAAGAGGCGAGAGCGCGAATTAAAATCGCAGAAGAGAGAGAGAGAGAGAGAGGATTTACGCCCAGCTCGATATTGCCGACGAGCTGTTTATGCGAGCTTTTACCATTAATTTTATCGAGCTGAGCGAGTTCCTCGCTCGGGCGTGTGCTGCAGGAGCATCAAGAATTATGGACTTGCCGCTCGGCTGAGAATAGAGGATTCACCTTGGCCCTTTGGCCTGTCCTCTGCGATATTGTGTGCATTTTCAAGACGACAGCAGGTGGGATATGGTTTAGTGTGCTCTATGGAGGAGGCCTTGTGTTTTTGAAAGCTTATAACGTTGGAAAACTCCAGCGTTTATCATCCCCGGAATTGCTACATTTTTTTCTATATATTCATCTGACAGAGATCAGAGCTTCCAGTCGTGGGAACTAAAAATCACGAAAATTAATTGAACTGTACACAGCTTCTCATGCGTATACGATGATGATCTCGATACCATGAGTTATTGCGCGTTCATCGGGCAGATATATATGTACCTACCGCGAGAGTCACCGATCGTGATTCGTCAAACGCTCAAAACTCTCGTTGATCGAGAGTGATAGCGTCTTCTCCCGAGTCATTCTCTTTGTAGTTTTCAGAAACAGCCATCCAAAAATAAATTTTCCAGCAGTATAACCCATTGAAACGCATCCGTGTAAACAATACCACAAGACGCAAACACAGACAGAGTTGAGCATCGCACCTCGTCGAAAGGGCTTCATTAGCAGCAGCGTTTATACCCTGAGAGCATGGAAATCCATGGAGCAAAGCTAGCAGTCCTCCTGTTTGCCTCCTGCTGCCAGATATTCCGTCCTCTCTCTCTCTGTCTCGTTGCGATAGGGACTCGGAGATAGCGTATCTGCGCACAGGTGGCGCGCCGCGGCATTGAGATGCGGCTTTGCTTGACGCGCGCGATTATTCAGCCGGAACGTGACGGGCTTTGTTGGCCCGTGACTTATCGACTCGCCCGGCGCGCCTCTCTCTCTCTCCCTTTGATCGGCATTCAAAAGTCGCGGCTGGGCTTTCTTCGTTGTCGAGGTTGATTCTTTTATGTTTTTTTTTTCCTCTTTTTAGAGACTGCTCTGTTGCTGCTGCTGCTGGTTCGGTGGTTCGGAGCGTGGCAACTCGTGAGAACTGCGAGAACGACGGCTGCAGTGTTTATATGTCTGCGATGCTCATCGATTGTAAAATCGCGAATTGTTTTATAACGAATTATAGGACCTTGACTGAAAAACACTACTGCATTGTGTGTCAAGTGTAAGAGATTGTTAAACAAGACCCTGGAACGAGTACATATTTATCGAGCTTATCAAAGTATGTTAGCAGAGTGCATCATCATCACATTTATTATAAATAGTTTTGCCCCAAAAAGCAATCTAGCTCAGTGCCGAAATCCCGAGATCTCTCACGGTAAATAGCTGCAACGACGACGACAGCAGCGCGGAGAGTATAACCCCCCGGAGAAGCGCGGTGGCGGCGGCATCGTGTCATCGGATCACGATCTCAGATACAGCGGATAGCCTCTCTCTCTCGCAGCAGCAGCAGCAGCAGCGGCTCTAAAAGAAACATCCTCTAAATACGTGTAGCTACGCGCCGAGGATCAGGCGCCGACAGACAGCAACGAGGTCGCATCTAGATAACAGCGGCCTCTACACATCTCCCGCGGGTGCAAGATTGCACGGCGCGCTGTGTGTATGTATATGTACACATACGTGTATAGTGTCGGCGCGTCGTCGTCTCGCGATTACGTGTACACGTATAGGTCAACTCAGACTATATGTATAGCTATGTGTAGCCAGGCGCCTACTGCCAGGCGCTTCTCTCATCCGAGCGAGAGACACACACACACACACACACGCCGATGAGTTTGCCGGGAGTAAATACGGGGTGACGGCTGTTCGGCATGAGAATTAGCTTTGTGGGTCGGTTGGAGTGGAGGAGGAGCTGCGACTACAGTTGGACGTAGCAGCAGACGATGTTGAACAAGCTTGCGGGAGGTCGGGGATGGAGGAGAGCTGCTGATGTCCATGCCAGTCCAGTTTAGGCTAATTAATACCGATCGATCCTAATTCCAGGAGGCGAGAGGCCCGCCAGTTTACCCCATTGCGGCCGCAACGGTGCTTGAGACTTCGTCGTCGTATTGTCGGCGATCCGACCGAGTGGTCACTCGAACTACTGCACTCGTGCATATATATATATGCTCTGTGTGTGTGTGTGTGAGTTGGTCAGTGCAGGTTCAACACCGTTCCGAGATTTGGGAATCGCTGGTTTTTCATCGAGTTTCGTTTCTCTGAAAACTTACTTTCCTCGTAAAAACGTATCCATGGAAACGTCCATTAGTATCTCAATGGAATTTTCAGAACGTGCGAGATGATGAAAATCGCAAGGACGGCTTCAGAATCTCTGGCCGAACTTTCTTCATCAAAACCTTCCCCAAGCCCGACACCACAGGATTTTTCTCGCAAGCTTCGCAGAGATAACTCGCTCTCGCGGTGGCCTTCCCGATAATCCAATAAGTCAGTGCTTATCATCCAACACGTGGCCGGGCGCTAAACTCTCGCGCAAGTCGGGGCCGGATTAGAGCGCATAATGCGCGCGCTAAAACCGACCGGCCGATCTAATTCAATTAAAAACATATATCCTATAATCCGGTTAAAAACGAGAGAGAGCGAGGGGCAGTAGCCATCCCGCATCAAATGGGGCGTATACGTACTCGGATAAAATTTACGGGAGCCTGCACGAATCGCGCGCGATAAACAAGCTTTATTGGGTGATTTTATTTTTTCCGGCCCACCTGGTTTTTCTTGTTTTTATCTCTCTCACTCTCGCCGGTTCATCGCTTTTCGGTGACGAATAAACGCGGATTATATACGCCCGCAGGAGAAAGAGAGAGAGGATAGATCGACGCGTATACGATTTTCGATGTTTTTTTTTCGTCGCAGAGGGAAATTGCGTGTCGCACGGGGGCTCGATTTGAATTTTAAATTTCTAAGCTCGGCAAAGTTGAAATCCCGCGAATATGAGTCGTTCTCGCGCTCGCGCATTATTCATGGGATTCGCGTCTGATGGCCGGCTACGATTTATAGGCGCGACATTATATGCGGTTATTTATATTTGCATTTAATTTAATTTCGAAATATTCTGATGCACGCAGGATATATATCGTGCAATTTCGCAGGCTCGAGAATGCGTAAGTCTGAAAGATGTGTTTGTTTTGAAAATTCGTTTTGCGAGGGGGTTGATGAGTCAATCGATGCGAAGCGTGTATCGATGTATTTGTACAATATTGTATTTAAACTGGGTAAATACGCGATTACATTATATATTAGAGATTTTAATTGAAAATTAATCCTATGGTTATCACCGTAATAATGCACCGAAATAATGGGATGATGTAAAATTTAATTATATATCGAGAAGCTCCCTGAAATTGTCGATGATTTATATTGACTAATATTACTCTCCGTTAATATTGAATTATTATCGGATTTCTGAAATAACTTTCCATAGAATTCATTTCGATATTCCGTTATACTCGTATTAAAAATTAAATATGTGTATTAAGAATTTATATTACAAATTAAAAGTTCATATTGAAAATCGTTGTATAAATGTTGTCTCGATCCCTTCGTTATTCTCAGATTATAGATGAGAGATGTCATTATCAATGTCAATTGAAAACGACAAATAATTCGCATCAAACGCACGCCCTAAAATTTAAAATCAGCAAATCTCCACAAGAGGAAAAAGAATCAGCAATTTCGCGCCGTCGCAAAAAAAGCTCTTCTGAAGAACTACTCGAGAAGAAAAAGTAAAAGTAGACGCGGAAGAAGAAGAAGAAGCGTGAAAACAAATATGCAGTATTTCGCGAGGGGCGCAACGCCCCCTCATTTGTAATCATGAGCCTCTCGGCGAAAAGTCGGCGTGTTTCTCATCTCCTTTCTCAGGTGTATCTATGAAGTTTAATATTCCGGGCCGTCTCGCGCCTCATTGATTATTCGCCGGCATGCGCATAATGCGAAGCCACCTCGCAAGCGTCACTTCGATGTTTATGTATGTATATAGGGGGTTGACTTGCGTAAACTTATTTTTGAGAGATACTCACCAAAGTTCCTTTGTGAGAGAGAGTATTTTATTCTATTAACAACTGATTAACGTATGTAAATACAGGGATTCGCCAGGAAACGTATTTTATTCGAGTTTTCCGTTACAAAATAAGCATACTATTATCCGACTGTTGATTTCCATTTATTTACGCACGTATGGATGTTTGTTCACTCGGAGGGCTGTCAAAGCTCTGATATTTCGTGATACGCTCACTGCATAATTTTCATTCTCGATTATTTTTATTTACCTTACATCAAAATTCGATTACATTTCAAATTTAATCAACTTCTCCTGCAAACGAGGTATATCGAAAGCTTCCAAGTTAATTCAAGCTCCACTATATATATGGCATTATACTCCCGCTCGAAATAAGCAACTAGAGAAAATGCCCGACGACGCGGCCATTTAATTCAACTCGGCAACTCTCTCGTCGCACACCTGCCTTTAATATTCGCCTACTACGGCACACACCGTATCGCCAGACGACGCGAACTTTGCTCCCCTGCGGACGTAATCGCCGACAGTGTCGCTCGAAGTGACTTTGTTTCTCGCGCGCGAGAGAGAACTTTTCCGCTTCTCTAAAAAGAAAGAGAAAAAAACAGGGGCTGCATAGTGGCATGGAGATTCTTTAATGGACTCGCTTTGCGCTTCGAGTGGCGGTGTTTTGCGAGTTTGCTAAAACGCGTCTCGCTGTAGGAAGCTGGATGGGCTGAAGATGGACGATGATGAAAGCCACTGCGGAGTTTTGCATGAGATGCGGCGCGACGCGAGGGAAAAGTTGTCGACGATCTGGGCTATGTACTTAGGGGAGAAACCGAGTTTTAATGCATCTGAAGGGTGCGTGTATACCTGCGGAGTATACATTTTTTTCTTTACATTTCATCAGAGTATATATAGAGGATCCATAAATTTCTAGAAAAATTAATTACCGATAGTCGATGTATACCTATATCATTTCCAATTAACCGATAACCCGAGAGCCCCGCAACTTCGGCAATAAATCGCCGGGCATGCTCTCATCGTTAAAAAGACTGCAGCGGTCGAAAGGAAACTCGTCGGCAAATAATCCCGAAAATATAATTGATGGGCCGAAACTCGAGCAAGTCGATTATCAAACCGGCGAAAACAAATGATTCGCTTCCGTCTCTCCGGTGAGTTTTTCCCCCCGAGAGTATATATATATATGCGTGTGTGTGTAATATATATGGGCAAATCTAGTCCGGACTCTCAGCGATAATAAATTACACGCGCCGGGGAATTTTTATGATCGTCCTCGCGTAAAAAATGTGGGGAAGCTGCAGCAGCGTAAACGTCTTACTCGCGCTCGTTTCCGGAATGACCGTCCGAGACTCGGGCTTCCGCAGCTGGACGCGATATAACAAATCCCACGGGAATCCACTTTGTCGAGAGAGCCGAGATGTATTACGGCGTTATATAGCGCAGAAGAGAGATGTTATTAAATACGGACGAGGTTTCGCGTTTTGTCTTCAAAACATTAACAGATCGACGCTGATGCTGTAACGCGAAATAAGCCTCTCGACAAGCTTTTTTTCTCCACTATGAAAGTATATAAAAGAAGAAATGAATAACGTTACTGTGCATTTTATATTTTACCAGTATACACTAAGTGCGTTTTAAGCTCGAGCTTTTGCAGCTGACTCGTGAGGGCTCGGTATATACTGCGCTAAATTATTCACTCGGCATCAGCCTTCTACGGAGTCGAAAAGTACGACTTACTTGCGGTGGCATACATACTTCCTTCGGGGGGAAAGTGCAGCTCAGATAAAATTAAGTTCCTCATCTGTGTAATATTATATATTTTAGTGACATTCAGGTCTTTTGAAACCATTTTAAAATTACCTTTTCTAAAAAAGGACTCCTAATAAACATGAATTATTGACAAGACTTTATTCGACTTTTTCGTCCAATTTTCGGTCCTTTTTTCGTCTCATTTTAATGCACGTTCGGGTGAAAAATGGTGAGCCATCGGTGATTTAGTCGAAACATTACGACCGGGCAGGAGACGGAACAGAAAAAAAAACGAGAGAAAATAACGCTGTTGTTGCTGTTTCGCTGCGTATACGTCATCCACGACAAAAACGAATTCACATGATTTATGGGCAGTCCTCGAGGTGTAATTGAACAATTGCAGATCTCGTTTATACCCCTCGACGCGTTCATCAATTTCGTTTATTAGCGTTTACGCTGCACAATTCCCTTTACGATGGTTTACCGTTGCAATGAAATTCCGGCTCGTTTTTTTTTTCTCCGATCGTTCGGGGACAATCAGTCGGGATTCTCGAGCCTTGAGGTCATCCATGACAATATAATTTCTAAGAAAGATTAGATTTGAACGTCACGCTAGCTTTAAACCGCCACACTTGTGCCAAAAATAATTAATAAAAAATGTCTAAAATTGAATTTAAAATAAACATATACCTAGATGTATCGTTTTTAATCAAAAGTTTGAATACATAATATGCTATTTTGAGTTCCAAGAAATTATATTGTATTATTGTTATCTGCGAAAGTAAATTGAAACAGTTTGTAATATTTTACATTACATTAAACTCGAGAATATAACAAAAGCAGCTATACAATGAACCATAAAGTTGCGCTTGAACAGAGTTAGTTGTCATCCGAATGACTGGCGCATATCAATTAATCCAAAATCGGTTAAATTCAATGCCAACGTATAAAGGACGTTCGTATATGCAACTGTTAATAGCGAACTGCGAGGAAAGTTTAGAACCAATAATAAGGCTTTATATCACAATCAACGGATTACTTTCGAGAGCTTCGATACGCTTCGATATCACTTGCGATCGTATAGAATATATAATAATAAATCGTATCAAAGTATCCAATACTTCGGTATAATAAAAGAAGCTCGTCGTGTAGGCTTACTTACTCGTCAATCCGCTTATATATTCAAAGCGTCGCAAGCTCACGACTGTTCACTTCTCGAGCTCCTTACAGCATTTTTCGTAACGATACAGCAAAGTCATAGATGATATATATATACTGAAAGTAGCAGCAAACCCTCTCAGTATATATATAGTGCCTCCCGACACCGCGTCAAAGCAACATCCCGCCTGGGAAAAACTTTTCTCGAACATCGAACCAAAAGCTCTAGCACACGGGGTATATATATACATTATACCTCACGCTGGGCACATTCGCGGAAACGTTTTCGGTCATTACCCGAAACAATTCCGCTCGAACTTTGGTCGAAAGGAAATCCACCCACCCATACACACAGACACACATAGACTCTCGAGAGCTTGTGCCTTTGTGCAGCGAGCCGAAAATGAACTACAGACGTATTTACGCGGGCGCGGCACCCTGTAAGTGGGTTATACGTGTGTGTCGGCTGATGTACTCGGCTTTTGGCGCGATGCCTGTGTGGTGTGTGGCGCGCGGCTCTGTGTGCACTAAGTTCGTCGTTTCAGTCGAATAAATGAAGTGGTGCGCGCGCGCGCGCGCGCGGAGTTCGCTCGTTTAGAACCACCGCAGATGCGCTGTCTGCCACTGAATTTTCGCTTAGTTCGACGTCGATGATGCCTGGCAGCTCTTCTCTCTTTTTAACCGCTACTGTTCGCGGAAATATAGAAGCAGCTTTCTATGTCATCGCACTTTCGCACACTAAATTAGTATATATAATTTAATTAATCGTACAACAGCCGTGTGCACGTGTATGAGATATATAAAACAGAGCAGTAGCCGGAAATTCACTTGCAATACACGGCTGCATCTCCTTCCGCAAGTTCCTCGAATACTCGGACGCCTGCTATGTCGGTCAAGTGGCGCGCATATGCATATTCCACAAGCCGCTATTTTCTCGCCTCTATACTCTGCGCGACCAAATGAATTCCTCCGCGACTGTTCTACTCTACTGGCTCGACGCGCCGCGCGCGCATATAATACACGTCGTCGTTAATTAGTTTTACACGCGGCATTAATCATATCGAGGCGTTAATTTCCGAAATTCCGTAATAGCAACGGGACGTTTTTCTCTCTCGCGTGTGCGTTTCTGTGATATAAGACGCTGCTCAGAAGACGGCTTAACGAATGGCACGCGCGCGCTTACGCGACTTCTAATTAAAACTCGCGGGTTGCTGACTCATTATCGCCGTCGAGATTAGACCGCAGTCTGCTTTGCTCGAGAGGTGTCGGCAGAGTTTACCGCACTTGTCTCTTTCACGTGTCTTTGCTTGATTGCACGCGCGGTTTGTCGTTGTCGTCGTCGGAGATGTGGTCGTTGCACTACGTAATGTAATATGTGTTGATAAAAAATTGTGCGTTACTGCATATTATCGATGAGAGTATAGTGTATTTTACGAGAGGGAAGAATGAATCATTCGAGATTTTTATTCGACTCGTGATATCCAACAGCGGCTGTAATGTAAACGCAACACTCGTTACACACTCCATCAAGATATCTCTCGGCAATCCTAACATCCCGCTCGCGCGTATTCTCACCCAACAAATCAAACGTTCGACTCGCGGCATATATTCCGCGTTAAAGCGAAACACAACACACACACATACACAGCCAATCAAAGTTCGCGCGCTTCCATTCCATTCCCACAGCAGCGGGTTTACATTGTTACAGCAGCAGCCGCAGCAGCAGCAGCAGCAGAGTTGGCCAGTCTCTATATCTCTCGCGACTGTCTGGCTGTCTCTCTATCTTAATTCAGCTGCGCTGTCGGCTGCAGCGCGCAATTTTACTGTCGACGCCGGCGACGCGACGTCAGCTGCCGATCTTGATAATGAAGCCGCCGCTGCAGCGCGATTACGCCGCGTTCGTGGAATAAGAGTGGAGAAATTGTCTGTCGGTGTCTCCCTCTTTCTCTTCTGTGTGTATACTATATACTGGCAATGTCTGCGTTGTTCACGCTCGGATTGATCTAGCGAGATTTCTTGCTTGTTTTATTTTTTTTCTTCTCCCTTTATGGGTTTGGATTATGCTAAAATTTTCAAAGCCCGAGTCGTCCTTGCGTTCTAGAAAAAGGATATGTACCGTTTTTCGTCTTGTTGTCCTTCATAATAAAAGTCCAAGAATATGGGCGTTCATAAACGCTCGTCTTACCGTACTCGACCTTTTCTACTCAAGTAGAAACTCCCGCTCTTTCATCAAAATACGAGAGACATAACCTAATCCATAGCTCGACCCTTCGTAAGCTAAACCAATCACAATTCGTTCCCCGATATCGCTCGGAAGCTATAGTTTGGCTCGGTAAATGGTAAAACCCTCGAGAGCAAAAATTTACGCCCACACCCAGTCCATCATATAAGAAAACTACGAAACGAGCATCAGCCGGCTCATCGTTTCACCGGCATAAAGTCCTCTTACGTTTTATTACGGCGTTTACCCTCTCCTCCTCTCCAGGCGCTTGTATAGCCTAACCTACAAATCGCTCCCGTAAAAATAAGATGTGCGGCCACAACAGGCTGCTTAGCTCTCCTCTCTCGCTTCTTTTTTTTACGATAACACGGCATACGCTCTCTCGGCGTGTATATAAATATACATATACACCCCCTTCCGCGAAAAAAGGCCGGCTCATTTCACGGAAAATCGCGCAGGAAACGGTGGCGAAGGTCGGACACGGCTCGTTCTTCTGCGCCTCTCCCACGGTCCGTTGTGTCGGCGATAATAAAAGCCGAGTGCGGAAGGTCGAGCCTTCGATTGAGAGAGAAAAGAGCTGCGGAGAAAATCCCATCGCGTTGCTGTGTATAAATCGAACTTGGATTTTTTCCATGGTAATTAAAGTATAGGCACATACCTGGCCATACCCTAGGTATAAAAACGTTCCTTTTCCAGAAAACCTTATAAAACTTTGACCCTCTCCAGATAAGTAGTTTCAATTTTCAAAAGCACACGCAACTCGTTCCCATATACAGAGCTTCCTTATTCCGTGTGTCGACCGTCGCCTGAAAAAATTCCGCCAAGCAATCTCGCGGCCGCCGTGTATACACAGAGAGCGAGCGAAGCCTCGCAATCGAGGCGAATCGATCTTCGACACCTGTCCCACTGCCGCGCGAATCTTTTGATTGATTGCCGCCGTCGACAAAGGCTCTCTCTCTCTCTCTCTCTTTCTCACTCTCGCAGCCTATACTCGTATATACAGTCATGAGAAAATCCGCTATTATCGAGAACGATTGTCGCTCTACTCCGCTGCGGAAACGGAGCTTTCGACGAAGCTCGTTTTGAAAATTCCCGTACAACGATCTCGTAGCGCGACAATAGAAAACTGTACTTTATCGGCTACTGCCGCGCAATGAAACTACAGACTGTAACGCCGGATAATCGATTTTCTAAAGAGCCATTATATTCAAATGGATCAGCGGGGGGAGATAATAATAATAATGCGAGTTATGCCAGAGAGAAGCAATAACTTGGCCGAGGCGCGATAGCAGAGCCAGATAATCGTAACTGTAATACATACATAAATATGCATTTATAAAATCATTAGGCTTATCCCGAGTGATCTCGCGCGCGGACCACTACGTGATAAATAGCTTTTCGTATCGAGGATCGGCGGAGGAGTAAGCTTGGAAGTTCTTCGAACGCTGTATATACTACGCTGTGACTTCGCAATAAAACGAACGAAGATCTAATATATAAGCTCTTCCTCGATACTTCAGCACCATGCAGTAAGGTATATAGATGTTGAATTTACGATAATTTTGTTTTTAAGCCTCTTAAGAGACTCGTTTAATTTTTCGATCGAGATCCAGCTTCCGAAGATTACAAGCTTTTTGCCCTGACATTAACGAATCTTTTCTCAAAGCTAAATACACAGTAAAAAGACCGGCAGACTAAACACACTCCGGCAAAAAGCCTGATTGTCTAACAGTACCGGGCAGAAAACACATAATCGTTATCGAATATCCACTCATGAAGACGTCCCTCGACACCTGCTTTGTGTCGTCTCCCGTCGCTGCCGGAACATCACTTTGGCATTTATTTTTTTTTCGTCGCGCGCGATCCTGGAAAAAAGCCGCGGCGGCTCTGTATATATACATGCCGACTCATCGGCTGCCATAACCGTGGGAGCGATTCCGCTTCTGCGCGTGTAATGCCAGGAGAACGAGTGTATATATACTTGCTTGTGTATAGTGAGGAGGGATGCAAGTGTGTGCGAGGATTGAAACCTTGGGGCTGTGCAATCGCTGGAGAGAGAGAGAGAGAGAGTTTTGCTCCTACCGCCGCCGTTGGCGTGATGGAGTGAATGACGGTTGTTTGATGGGGATTCCACGGTGTTTGCTGCGCGGTCATTTTGATAACTCTATTTTCGTATGGACGAGCTGGAATTAATACTGTAATTATATGATCGCGTTACTGTTATGTGCGATAGACTTAGTTTATTTTTTAAAAAGTAGGTCAACGAGCTTATTACCTTTATATATTTTCTATTATATATATACGCCGAGATATTCGATTTTGCTGAAACCCAATTTCATTATATTAGTCGAAATGGATACCTACTTCAATTTAGATTAGAAAATTTATATTACTCAATTAGTTTTGCTAGATTATATACCACACACACACCCACACACATATTATAAAGTATAAGCAATGCTCGTGTGCCAGGATTGATCAATTAGCTCCCGATGCAATTCACGTTCTAAAATTGAAGCCTGCACTTGATGAATCCGACAAGCTCTTTTGTCAGCTGAAAAACAAATTAATTTTACCATTACTCCTGAATTATATTATAAAAATGCTCCCGTTTCCAACGAAATTTTTCACTTTATCTGTTACGTAAAAGCGCACGTCACATCCGACTGATGACGTTCTGTGGTAAGTTATATAGCGACAAAATCCAGAAAAGTTCATCATCGTTAAGCGGCTTTGCGTTTTATATACACCAAAAAAACTGGCGGATATTGCACGCAGAATGCAAACGCCATTACCATGAGAAGTAATGGCTCGTGCGAAGCTGGGCGCGTTAAAAAATTAATAACGAGAGACTACGACCTCGTTATACCGCCGCCGAGTAGAAAACTATGTGGAGCGCAACCGACGTATAGTAGCCTCTCTTGCGGATTATACTGTTCCGAGGTTTGAGTTAGACGGTCGATTGATTTTTAACGTTAGAATATATATTTTGACAGGTGTTGCGAAGACATGAATAATGCGAATCGGTCTTATAGCTACACTTGCAAACTGTTGTTCTATTTCGAGATAAATGAGGTTGTTACGGCATTGTCTCGGCGCGTCTATTAAAACACAAACATCTTCCGAGAAACTGCGTGCTGCAGATATAGCAGGCAAATATTAGCGCGCATTAATCATCATAAGCATTCCGACATTATAACAAAACATAATTTTCCATCGCTATATTACGCAGACGTACACAAAAGACACTGGTAACAGCATTTCCTCTGGCAAACCGTTACTATACACAACTTTCCCTCTCCAAATAAGAATCACCGCCTAACGAACGCGGCGCAGAGAATCGAATCCCGGGGCACATTCAGCGAAGAGTGAAAACGTTCCGCTCGACTCGACTCCCCTCTATATATACTCTCGCAAAAGTTCACTGGAACACGCTGTACCTACTCGAGGAAAGAAAAAAAAAATCCGATTTTTCGCGAACCATCATCCCGTGTCTACTTTGTCTTATATAGTTATAAAAGCAGCAGCTGTGCGACTACCGGGATCGTCTAACGGGAAGCAGTCGCGAGAAGAAAAGCGCGGGCATGAAGCGCGAAACTCGCGGTAATAAGCGATCGACTGACTCTCTCTCGATCGGAGAGAGATATAAAACGTGGAGTTGAGACTCTCTGCTCGGGCGTAAACGTCGACGCGGAGAGAGAGAGAGTACAAAGCAAAGTAAATTATGTGCAGTTCTCTCTCTGTCTGTGTATGTGAGAGAGACTTTATATAAAAGCGCCGCGAGCGTATTTAAGCGGTTGGAAAAATCAAGAGGCGCCTGTACAACTGTTGTTTGCGCGCCTACGGTTGTGTCTCATCTGTATATTGAATCGTTATAAGTATTATATACAAGCTGTCGATAGATCTCGAACGAGTTTTTTTCTTTTGCTTCGACGTCAAAATGCGGTATGCTTGATTTCGAATCGTGGCAAAATGCAGTGCATAAATCAAAGGCATTGAATATAAATTGATTTAATGTATAGGTATATATACATAAAACATAACGCGCCCGTATGGACGCGCGAAATTGGAAATTGATGTATTCCAACGGTCGGCTTTAATCTTCCGCGCTTGCTTGCGCCATTATGACTTTATAATTCCATAAAATTTCACAAAAGCTGCTACGAGGGGGGATTTTTCGCTTTAAAATTTAAATAGCCCGGACGCACGCGCGCGCCCAGTATTAAGCAGTAATAAAAATATAACAATGCGTGTGTGTGTGCTGCATAAAGCTCCGGCCGGGAAATAATCCTAGCACGGCTTTGAGAGAAATAAAATTTCGTTAATTATTCAGCAGCCGCGAGGCTTTTCGTATATATACCCGCTTCCGTCTATTATTTTATTACATAATATGCCCGTGTGTGTAGTATATATATTCAAGCTGCAAAGTTCGGACGCGCGAAGCTTCTTCGCATTGAGATGCAAATTATCCACAGCAGGTTAGCTGCGAATTTCGTTTTGTCTCTCGTGGACGCCCTCCAGATAATTTCGCACAGGAAACCGAAAGTACAGGGCGGCGTACGTTCGTGAAGTTTTGGGACTACTGCGACTATATCGTCTTGTTGGCGAGAAGCTTGCAGGCTTTGTTGGTAGGAATTGTTAATTCAGAAACTCTTCTTGCAATATTTTTCTGACACTATTATATCAGCTGCGAGAGTATGTGATAATCAAAGAAAAATTCAAATAATAAGAATTCCGAGAACCGATTATAATAAACGTCGAGCATCTCATCGAAAAATGCAATTTCCTGGTATATATTATATAGAGCAGCTTTTGAAATTCTCATAAAAATTTCCATTCCATCGGCCGCGAACAATATCAACCGGCAGCAGCGGCGCAGAAAATTCGCGAGAACCCTAATGCTTACAAATCGACGGAGACGTATAAATCCTCATCCCTATACTCTTCCAATAAAATTCGTTCATCCATTCGCTTATTCTCGCATTCTTATACGTTCACCTCGTAAAGAGCGCGACCGGCACCGCAGCGTCTCTGAAAAATCCGTCTCATCTCTTGGGGTAATTCAGCTATGTGCACGTGTAGTGTACGCGAGCCGTAATAAGAGTTATGAAGGGGACTAGTCTGGGACGTAAAACAGCGGGTCTTTGTGATGCTGATTTTTCACCGGCGGCTCTTTGCATTTATAGAGCGCCAAAGGGGATAAGGCGGAAAAGGAGCAGTTTGCAGAGCTTCGACGAGTCTGTGAAAATTGAAAATCGTTGCTATTCCGCAGGCGGTATATAGGACGGTAATTTTCCGTTTGTCTTGCGGCGGAATTATGCTCTGTCGGTTAAAGCTGTTTGCTACGGCTGAATTTCGTCAATATTGCATAAATTAACGATCGTGAATTGTTTTAACGCGCGTGCGAATATCCCAAGCCAAATCCATACTTATCACAACAAATCCAAAAATACCATAATTTCCGTGAAGCCCTAAAACCCATCGCTCAAAACGTTCATATTCGCACACAACGCGAAATGAACACACGCCAGTCACGAGAGCGCGAAATGACAGAGGCTCATTACTTGGCGCGCGTTACGGCTTGCCAAAACTAATTGGCAGGTATTTAACTTACCGCTGAAACGTTATATGCGAGCTCAAGACGCTCTGTTTACGACGCACATATATAGCGGCGCTCTCGCGCGTTTTACTTTCGCTTTTCTGCCTCCCGATATGCACTGCTTACTGCCAGCACGCGATATGCGTCGTTAAAGCGCGAGGAGGACGAACGTTTTTCATATTTTATCAAAATAGTTCGCTCTAGTAAAATGTGATTGTATTTAGCTTTTAGTAGTAGAAGTATACAAACGCGAAATATAACGTAAAATATATAATCGAATCTACCGAGAGTACAATTCATCAGCGCAACAGCTATACAATCAGCGTAATCAAAGTATATCTCGCGCTACAAACTCAGCGAAGCTGAAGAAAAAAAAGTGTATAGCTCGCTCGCAGTAGTAGCACAAAATACGAGAGAGGGAGAAGAGCAGCCACACGCGAAGAGCTCGCAACTTTAATCTCGCAGCTTTTCTCTCGGTGGGCACTTTTGTTCTTTGAAATTTATCAAGTTTTTCGCTTCGCTCGGGCTGCAGTGTAGGTCGAAAGTGGGTCGGGCCGATAATAAATGTGAGGGAATTCGAGCGCGCGCGCGCGCGCGTGGAGACAAAAAATCGCTCCGATTGAATTACAAGAAAGACTACTGGGCGACTAGACTCCTGTCTTATACACCGTGTATTTCTCCTGTGCGAAAGAAGAGAACAAAACTCAAGGCGCGCAATTAATTCACTGGGATATATATTGCGATTTTTCGAAACTGCACTACTGGCTACTGGGACGATTACTCATTAGCGCAATTGCACTGTACTCTTATAACAATCGCGTACCACTTCTCCGTGGAATTATAACGCCGCCGAGAGAGAGATGAGGAACAACAGTTACGAGATCGACGCAAGAGAGAGAGAGAAAAAATGATCGCCGACCGGCTTCCCTCGCCTCGAACAATCATAACTCGACGTCTCTCTCTTTCTATCTAATAACCAAGATCTCTATAATTTAATCTAACAGTCGAGGATCGCAGTTCAGCTGGGAGCGGAGATAAAAGCCTGTGTCTGTGTATGTATATACCTATACACAGCTTATACACACCCGGAGCGCGCGTCTATTCCGCGCAGTGGGTCAGAAAATCAGGTCGTCGCTGCCGCCAGAAGGGGCGAAAGGGGAAACACAGAGAGAAAGAGAATATATACAGTGCGGGAGTAGGCGGATAGTACCGTTGCGACGAGAGCATCTGCGTCGGAGGAGGAAAAAGAGCTCCGAGCGAAAAGGAAGAGTAGAAAAAAAAGAGGAGGGAAGGAAGAACTATATACAGCAACGGCGCATCCTTCCTTTGTCGAGCGCGCATATCCGGCCACTATATGTACTGCCTGCGTTCGAGTTATGCTGTCCATTGTCTCGAGAGGTGTCGTCGACTTTCCTTCTTTTTTTTCGGGAGGCTTATATATCTGGAGCGAGCAGAGAGAACTCGGCGATGCGTTTGTATGCAGATGACAGCGAGACAGTGATGGAGGATCGTAGGAGTAGTACAGTCTTCTGAGAGAGAGAGAGAGGATGACGACGAGAAAAAGCGTATAGGCTTTTATATTCGTTCGAGAGCTTTGTAGCCCGTCTGTTTGTACATAACTAGACGCTGCAGTCACGTTAAATGCGTGAATTGTTGTTCCAAACGCATACCAAAGGATGATGAGGAAGAAACGTTATTCCACTTGTCCGTACACATTTTATACTACTATGCTAACTCTGTAGTTAAGCTTTAAATTTAACGAAACAAGCGTCACGTGCACATCTGACGTCTCCTGACAGAGAGAGAGAGAGAGAGGACGCGATCATAAAGATACATAACAAGGACTCGGTGGGTGGCATATTGAATCTCCCTACGCGCCTATATCCACTTCCGATCTCGGCTGCTCGTACAAATGGCGCTTTCTCAAAACAGCATTCTAATGAAGCGTGTAAACACGACCTTCTACATGCCCAGGTTCGTGTAATAGAATCCCATACGAGCAGGACCATTACCGCGCCTATTAATCCTCCATGCATGATTCGCTTCAACGAGAGGAGAGCGCCCGAGCGATGAAAACTCTGTTATACCGAGCCAACGAGCACAATCTAAACAAGTCACTTAATTCACAGAAACGTTTTCCTTCTCTTTCTATACATATACCTACGTCGATATGCGGCTGCATGATCTTCGAGAGAGGGAGTTAAAAGAGTGTACAGCTCTTCTCTCTCTCTCTCTCTCTCTCGCTCTCGTCAAAAGTGATCCAATTTACACGAGCGTACCGGCTAAATTAACGAAGCATGAACGAGTTCTGCTCTCGTGTGTGCGAGTGCAGAGTCTCTGTGTGTAAAATATAAACTCGTTTATTCGCTCTCGCGAGAGTAGCGACTCGAGAGCGAGAGTAATCCGATGATGATTCATGCAGATGTGGACGACGAGAGAGTGCGCGCATGCAGCCATCTTTTTCAGACAAACGGAATAAGACATGGGTTTTTGATGCGTCGAAGCGAAGATTACGCGAAGTGAGGCTGATGATTAGGGTCTTTGATGTTTTCGTATACCGGTTTCAATTTAAAAAGGTGTATTTTTTTATTTTACAGAAAGAATTCGTCACTCACTAATATTCGTATAATTATTATATTGAAAGAGATGAAATGAATTTGTTCATCTTTTGAGACAAGGTCAATTCTCCGCAACCGAGTCCAAACTTCTTCTTCACCTGTGAGAAAAGAAATAACTGGCAAGAGTGGTGTCATCCGGACCCTGTAATAAAGGCGAACAGCGTTGATAATATCCATTATCGCACGAGACTTCTCCTTCTCCTCCTGCTCGAGAGAGATCCAAAATGAGCATATTGTCGGTTTGTGGCTGACGCAGAGGGCGCCACAATCTGGGACTCGTTGGTCCCACGTTTCTTATTCTTCTTCTTCTGGCGTGCGATGTATACGAGACCGCAAGTGATCGCCACGAAAGTTGAAAAGGCTGCTGCTTTGTGGTGCCGAGGAGGCGCCGGGACGACTTGTTGTTGTTTTGCTCGCGTTTAGGGGAGTGTCCCGGAGAGTGGGTATCTTGGAAAGGAATCTCAAAGCCGCGTAACACGGTATACCTTCTTCTGCGGTCGTTACAACTTATATAGTCGTCGCTTATTGTGCTTTTTGCAGTGTACACTTTAAAACGTAAACTTTCTTGAAACTCGCCGAGACACTATTCAAATCCGCGATGTTCTAATGGAAACTTTTTTTATTTTCTGTTTCAGGTATGTCATCAACATGACTGTATTGTAATACGTGATAATCTCTTGCGGTAAGTTAAAAGAAGGATGATAAACAGAGCGTCGACTATTTATCAGCAAAAACACGATTATTCAATATTAATGCGTAAACCCTCGACAAGCGGACATCGGGGACCGGCAAACCTCATATCCGGCGAATACATAATAAATAGACGGGACAAGCATCGGACGTGTAACTGCAGCGCGCGTGTCCTCTCTCGCGAGAAGCCCGAATATGCAATATTATTCGCGGAATAATTCATGTCCCGACGCTCACGCTTGCGCTTGTTTTTATCCCCGCTCCTGCAGTTTCGTATTAAATTTTGAATGAGTTATTATTTGCCCGGGATATTTTATTCGCTGGTATCGTGCGCTTTTTAAATGAAACATCGCTCTATGCAGCCGTGTGTGTATATATACGTTGCGCTCACGTAATGGAACACTAGAGAATTGGCTGGAAACATAGCATTTCATATTATCTATATCTATATATAAGCAAAAAGCAGTAGAGTATCGTCCTCTCGATAAATCGAGATCCCGGCCAAAAACATCGAGTATCGCCATTTTTCAATTTTCGAAAAGAAAGTGACCGCGCGAGAGCGCCGGACAAAGCGGCGAGCGATCCGGAAAATTGCCGTTATACACCCGCGAGGCAAAAAACAATATGAGCCGCAGGCCGCTACTGCTTCCGGAATTTCTCCCCCGCGGGTGTGGCACACTGCCATTTCCGCTGCGAGCGAAGAACGTTAAGTATGGACGTGTTATTTGATCTCGAGCGAGAATCGATGGCTTTTTTTTCCTTAAAAAACGGGTGTGGATTCGAATTTACGGGTGATTGAATATCACTCGGTCGATCTCGTTCGGAATTCGATGGAAATTTCATTGATATATAGAAACGCGTGTATCGCAGCTAATTCGAAAAAATAACACCGCGGTAATTTACGCTGCATCAATCAACTTGATTACATTCACAGTTCTCTCGAGCGCGAAAAAAAATGGGCGTAATAGCACACGTATACAATATATAGATATCCCTCGTATGTATATCTACATGGAGTAATGACTCTTGAGGCGAATTAAATTAGATTAGGCGAAGTGTATGGAGGAAGCCGCAGCGGCTCTGAATCGGTTGTGCTCGAACTACTGATTAAGCCGCCGCCGCCGCTGCTGCTGCTTGAGATTGTAGACACGATCTCGGCAATCTGAAAGTGTCACAAACAGTACAAGACCCCACTGCTAATGAAATCTGTTTCGGAGAGGGACAAAACACGCTGGGATTATTATCGCGAGGGATCTTAGATTATAGGCTTCCGAGGATTTGATGGACCGATGGGAGAGACGTTCTTATTTGGTATGCTTGTCTGTTTCTGGGATGATGGAGTATATACAGTTTGTTTTGATGATTATTTTTTTTTTTGGAATTGATTGCTGGTTTGTGTGTCATGCTAATTGGATATAGCGGATTGGCCTTATTTGTATTGTAATTAAATTAAATCATGTATTATTATGCGAAATCGAAAATTAAAAGTGCGCGTACGTTACGTATTTTTCAATATAGCTTTCATATTTTTCAATATTGGAAAATCCCTGTAAACACGCTCGTTCGTTACGAATGTCGCAGTAAAAGAAGCAACAATTATACTCCGATTCCACACCACCCCCGCAAACATCAAATCGCACAGCTATATATTCTGTACACACCCAATCACACTTATAAGCTCGATGAATTTCGTAGCAGAGCACGGCTCATTTGGCTGCCGTTGCCGCCTCCTCCCGCGAGCATAATTCAAGGCCTCGAAGCCATTAACATATCTCGTAAAAGCCCCGTACATCTTGTTCGACGTTAAATCGAAAGAGAGAGAGAGAGAAAGCCTAGAGTATAGTGCAGTACAGGACCACGACGTGTCGTGCTGCAGAAAACGGCGGCGGCGCGAATTGATTAACGGCCGCTCTCGCGCAAGAGAGAGAGAGAGAGAGAGGTCCTCGTCCGCCTCTTCCATCCGTTATGCGATAAGACCGTTCTGCACGTATATACACGGGCGTAAGGGAGCCGACGTTACAATTTGTAGTCGGCGACAAGGCGCAGAGGCCTTGAGGACGAGCTGAGAGAGAGAGAGCCAATTAGAGCCTCGCGCGCGCATACGTTCCTTCTCTCGGATGTACAAATTGTTCGATACGCTGGATCTCGTTTGGTTATTATTACGTGGAAACTATCTGCGCTTTACGACTTTTTTCTTTTGCACAACCAAAAACAAATAACTCGCGTTTCCATAATATAAATCAATGTCCGTCCAGTTCTCGTTATACCCAAAAAACGAGCAAACAACACCGCACATTCCAGGCGGTATAGCAGTAGCTGCCGTCGAGGGTTGTGTCGAGCGGCTAATGTAACACGAACATCTCTCGTCGTGGGGGGGCGTATAGTATATATAGAGTCGCGTATAACGGCTAATAACGGTATTTACGCCGCGCGAATTCGCGCTCTCTCTCTCTCCCTCGTATAATAGTCTCTCTTTACGCATGGTTGCCTCTAGCGCCGAATAAATTTGTAACCGAGCGCCGCATTGTCGCTCTCGCGCGCGCTCATTGACGGGATGCTTGTGCAAATCGATGCGGTACATCGAGAGCTGCTATAATATTGAAATTTTTATGGTTTACGAGCTGCTGACACTGTTGCTCCAGTTTGTTGAACCGATGTGATGCAGGAAAAGGAAGTCGAGCGCGCGCCTGTCGTCGTCTTCGTCAAACAATCCGCGGACGTCGAGAGAAAGAGAGATAATGGAACCGATCGACGTCGATCGGCGTCATCGTGACCTACTACCGAGACGTGCAAGAAAAGACGGCCGCTTGGATCTATTTCTTTTTTTCGCGGCCTGAGGTGTCGGATACTGCGATTTAGATTGATATACAGCGAGTGAACGGCTTACGTAAAGTATATATAGGGGCATTTTTATTATTTTCATTTCAAAAGTATAAGTTGCCTGTAACTTTTGATGGAGTGAACTGAAATTAAAATACAAAAACAAATTCCTTCCTTCAATGGCCATCTATCAATGTAAAACATTTTTTGACCCAATTTTCGCTCTATAATTAATAATCGGAAGAAATGTACGAGTCAAGATTTCGGTTTTTTAGTACAGAACGCCGCCTGCATTAATAGAATAAATTATTTGTTATACAAGTTAAAGTACATTATATTTATCACTTACGAACATTTTTCTAAAATATATCAATAAATAACGATGCGCAGAAGGTACTATAACTAACTTGTGGAGAGCAGTAAATAAAAATCAACGGCCTAGGATTATGTTAACTAGATTGATAACTCACAACTAATCCGTGTGGTATGATTGCGTTATCTACCGGCGGAAGCGAGAAACAGTGGGTGTTCCGTATTGGCCGCCGAGCCTCCCCTAATCAAACAGATTCAATCTACTATATATTTCACTACTTATACTCGAGAGCTCGATTACAAAAGACACCGGAGAGTCGTCGAAAAAAATAATAGCCGTCCCGTTAATCCGTCTCGCTCCGGTCTCAATAATAATCGAAAGCGCGGCTATCCGGCGCATTATCGTCGAATCTCGGCAATTTGAATTTTTCGAGCCGTATACTGCGCTCGCAGCTCTCGAACACTCCTAAATCATCATTGGCTCTGCTCTCTCTCTCTCTCTCCTTCTCCTCTCTTCGCTATATATAGGTAAAGAGCCGAGCAATAAAGCGGCGAACAACTACCGGCTCCGCGGCTAATAAATCGCAAATCTATATGCGCTCTCCACTCGCGGATCGACCTTTAATATTCATCGCTGCGGCTCACACAGGGGTGAACACACAGGCCCGGAGTTCAAAGTCGTGACGAACGGTTCGCCGGATCGTTTATGACGTATTATACGCTCATCGAGCGAGAGAGAGAGAGAGAGAAGAGAGAGTCTTTTATAAGAGAGTCGCCGCGATGCGGTTCTCAGCGAGAGATCTTTCTCTGGAAGAGTATAGTAGGGGGGCATCGATTGATGGATCGCGAGTAGACTCATCGTCCAAGTTTCGGAGAGGTACTTGGGATTTATTGGGAGTTTAATTGGGGATCTCGGCGTCGTGAGCTGTGTGTTCCTGTATAGACTTGGTGGGAAGTACGATTACGTCGAGAAGAGGCTCATTACTAATAGCCTCGCGTTATTATTGTTATCTCTCGATGGTTTTTTTTTTTAGAGGATCGTAAACTCCCGTCGAAATCCACAACAACGAAGCGAAAGAAGCCCTAATCCTAAGCTATATACGTATAGTCTGGACCGCAATTAGCTACGATCTCCTCGGGAAACTCTCTCCGACACAACAACAATCTCTAGTCGAAACTTGTCCGGCAATCCGCCTCAAGGTCGACGACTAGCACCTTCAGCACAGCTTCGTTAGGACTTAGCCTGCAGCTTCGAGTCCCAAAATCTGCTCGTTCAAACTTGGACCATCGTTCGAGCACGTAATGGTTTCTCGTAATCTCTGCGACAGCTTCTGCGCAGGATGAAAGAAAGTCAAGGGAGGAAAAGTGTGTCACGAGGTCGGTGGACCACTGCGTCAGGCTTTTTTACTTTATTTCGGGGCGGAGACTTTGTTTTGCTTCGGACGATTGGTCGATTTTTGGCCTAGATATTTCAGCATTTGGTAACAATCTAATATAACTAATTAAATCGAATTGTTCCTTCGGACATATATGTGTTTGCGTGTGACTCCGCTTGATTTTCGACAGCGATTCAGACCCGATGGTTCGGGAAATTGGCAAAGTTGAGCCTGTCCTCTGACTTGGAAAACAGCTCTACAACCATCTCTCTCGTATCCAAGTCGACGAAGTCAAAGTAGGAGTAGAAGAAGAAGAAGCGGAGTAAAAGCCTCTTGAAGATGTAATAACGCCGCACAATGGCAGGCGAGAGCTTTGCCTTTCGATTGGCGGCGCGACGAGAGTTTTGCAAGTGCCGATTGTATTCCGAGCTGGAATTCCGTTGTATTCCGCCGAGTGTACTGAGAATTTATACTGCTAATGATCGAGATCTTTTCGAAGAGTCCGTTCGAGAGTGATGAGGTGTGAATTCAATTGCTTTTAACAATCTCGATGGGGATAATAGATTGAAAATGCTTTGTTTGGAAGATCGAATCTATTTTTATATCGTGAAAACGAGTTTGCAGGTCAATGTAACTCAAAGCTTGTTTTAAATATTCCAGTTAAAACAGTGTAATTGTTATTCGTCGCAAGGTCGGGTCGAGGTCCATTCGTCATTGGCCTCTTTCCGCTTTCCATAGACGGCATTGACCTTCGTCCATGATCAAAAAGAACCTCCACATTATAACGATCATTCAATTCGTACGCGCTCAATCTTGTTTGCTATATACGAAAGAGCACATATACGTTCGTCCGTGATCCAGTTTGAGTTTCCTCTCTTTTCCGACATATCCTTTCAAATATCGTTTTGTTTACGGAAATCCTCGACAAGCTTTTCAGCAGATGGAAAAATACGACACAACGTTTGCAAACTTTTCCTCTTGACCCAGAATAATAACAATAACAACAATAATAATAATAATCCATTCTCCTCTCGTCGTCATAATCACAATTATAATTATCATCCTCGGCTTTCTGCGTATGCGTCTCTTTCGATTGTGAACGCGCGTGCATTCAGGCAACCGCAAATGAAACGCATATGCAAAGCTAACACGACTATACGTGATGGACG
>UCOJ01000822.1:0-61562 GCA_900474305.1 Cecidostiba fungosa | reverse complement strand
TAAAAGTCGATCGGATAGGTAGAAGTACGTTTCATTTATTGCCTGTAGACGACGTGTCAGAAATTGTCAAGTGGCACGCATTTTAAATCCGTTGTACCCTAATTGGTAAAAAGTGATAGTACGCTTCAGCAAATCTAATGCAATGAGATTCGCGTTGGATAATTGCCAGTAATTATTTCACGCAGTCTTCTCTTTGAAAAGTCGTCGACGAATTTTCGATGGCTGTGTGTCGACGAAATGAAATTAAAAGTTGCTTCCATTGGTCGAAGAATTTGTTTTATTTGTCGTCTGGTCATTACGGGTCCGAATGCAGAATCTTTTTTACAGTAGAGATTCGCGATTGCTAATTGCCAGTAATTGTTTTGCGCTTTCTTCTCTTTGAACTTAATACAGCCTTCGATATTCGTGTCCCTGATGCGTTGCCCTAATGAAATTAAAAGTCGATCGGATAGGTAGAAGTACGTTTCATTTATTGCCTGTAGACGACGTGTCAGAAATTGTCAAGTGGCACACCTTTTAAATCCCTTTCACCGAAATTACACTTCAGATAGTACGCTTCAGCAAAGCTAATGCAACAGAGATTCGCGTTTGATAATTGCCAGTAATTGTTTCACGCTGTCTCCTCTTTGAATTCGTTAACAAATTTTCGGTAGCTGTGTCTCGACGTAATGAAATTAAAAACTGCTTCCTTTGGTCAAAGAATTTGTTTCATTTGTCGTCTGTTCACTACTGGTTCGAATATCGATTCTCTTTTGCATTAGACTTGCAATAAATCTAAAGCAATAAATCCATTAGTAGAAATGTTCCAACGGTGCGAATTTTAGCCATAGTGTTTTTGTATAAATTAAAATTGTATAGTTCATGCAGATACGTATTTTATTTTATGCTTCAGTGGTGCGGATATTAAATTAATACCTATAATTTAATAATTTTATTAAAACATATTTTAGTATATGTTTTAATAATTTTATTCCTTTAGAACTGAATTATATTTTGCTTCAAAACATGGGAGTATTTAAATAAATACTCCCATGTTTTGAAGCGAAAAATAATTCAGTCTATCTAAAGTTTGTTTTTTCTTTTTCAAAAAAAAAAGATGTACTAGCTTAAAATAAAAAAGCATATATTAAATCATGTGGATTTCCGTTTCTTGAGAGATAAATACTTACCAAGTGAAAATTTATTTCTGCTTGGTACTAAACATTTATATGAGTGTTCCCATGCAATTACGCGTCGGTGAGTCACACAAAAGTTTACAATAGCTAGACCACCACGATAAAAATCTTCAACAGTCTCATTCGCTTCAAAAGCAGCACACACACTTTCTCTCCTTCTAAAATCCCCATCCCTCGTAAAAAACGAACAAAGCATTTTTGGCAGCAGCAGTCGCCGGCTTATTAGAAACCCGAATAACGAGTTGACGAAAAAGGATTCGAGCGAGGCGCGCGTGTCTCGTATAATCCTACGATCGAAAGTGAAAAGAGGCGCGTGCGATCCGGCGCGCACCTGCTCTCCTTCCATCCCTAAATAATGGAAAAGGGTCGAGCGTCTCGGTTTTAATTTCAGCAGCTGAATGAGCGTGTGTAAATATATATATACATATATATACTTCATCGGTTCGTTTCGCTCTCGTTTTTAAACTCGATTAAAGTTGTCGATATATATCCCAAAGTTGAATAACAACAAGATTGCACGACACGAGTTTATTTTAAAATATAAAACAAAATATCTTTGCTAAATCGGCGAAACTGGAGAAACGCAAGCACAACGCAGCGTAAAAGCAATACCTCGGTGCGCTGCCACGAAAACAAGTGCGAGAGCTCCATCACAGTCTTCAGCAGAGCCATATTGTTGATTGCGAGCTCGGCTCTCTCCCCTCTCGTCATCTGCGGATTTACGACGATTTTCAGCTGCGTTTTACACGCGATCAATGCGGCCGCGCGCGTAAAACGCGGTGTATTGGACATCTATATCTGTGTGTTCTGTACACGCTGCAGACGTGGCGGAAATACAGGAAGCATTTCGAGATGTCACGAGACGCGACGTATATTAGGGTTTGTGGTTTTTGGGGAGGGTCGAGTGCGAAAGTGCGCGAGGAAAGGAAGGGTTTATCTTGAATGGAAAATGTACACGAGTATCGTTGGGTATATACCGTAGTACTAAAAATTTAACGATCGTAATCCAATATACACACTTGAACATTCGTAAATTCATATATGACATAGAATAATAGAACTTGAAACTGTATCGCGTTACAAACTCTCTCTCTGTAACAACTCTCGCATGATTTAGCGGGGATAGCAGCTTTGGCGTCTGCACACACGCAAACTTTTGTTAGCAAACAGCATTTATTGGCAGAAAGTGCAACTCGAAGGCAGTACATTTCAGCTTATCGCTTATGCCGAAAACTAATGCACAGCTGCCGCTATATGTACGCTACAGTTGATATTTGCACGCAGAGCAGTAGCTGATTTATCGGCTATTTTACACTGGCTTTGTTTATACTCACGCGCAGTCCTGATAAATTGCGCTTAATTGACGCAAACGCGCTGCTGCTGCTGCTGGCGAAATGAAAAATTTTTAGAATTAGATACAGACACACATATACATATACGCACACGTCGTGTGCATCAGGGGAGAATCGGAAAACGAAACTACGCCCTCCCCCGCGAGAGTCTCTGCGGAGTTGGAGTGAATCGACTGCATCGGGTTTTGATGTCGTTCGAACGGAAACTTTCCCCGGCTGCTGCTCCGCGCGAAATTCACTATCAGCGCGTTTCTCCCGATACGACGGACCGAAAGCATGAAATTCGCTAGAAACGTATAGGTATACGGAGAGAGAGAGAGAGAGAGGGCAGTAGCCGGGAAAGTTTACGGCGTGCGCCAGTTGGCATACATTCGGGAAAATTAATAATTGGCCCTCGCTCGCGCGCGCGCCAAAGAAATTATCGGACTTTTTTTGCCCCTTCCCCCTCGGTGTAATCAAAATTTCAGTTCTGTTTTAAAAGTTTCGCGGGAGGACGAAAAACAAAAGAAAATTTACGAACGGCGTATAAATTTTCACTCCACCCCTGTGCATATACGCTCGTAAATCTGTTTACGCGGCGAGGAAGAGGGATTTTGATATAGCTCGCGCGGTTTACTGGATGCTCGGGATGCGATTATTATACTTTGTGTACTACTGCTAAGCGCGAGGATTGCGTTGTTTTATAATTAATCGCGCACACGTGTTTGTAAGCTCTCCAGGTATATATAAGTACTCGCTCTGCGTACGGCGCCGAGTTTCAATAATAACAGTTCGATAGCCTAATTATCGGCGAATTATCCAATAATTACAGCTGCGCTCAGTATATGTATATATGTGTGTATTACGAGCTGCTTTTCGGCCATCGGCGTGTAATTAGATTACGATTTTATCGTCGGTGGTTTTGTCGGAAAATGATCAATTTTTCATGATCGCGACGAAAAAGTTGGCAATTATTGCGCGGTCGCGCACTTATCCCCCTGGGGAAATCGATAAATCAATGACGGGGGACACACGTTGTAACACGCGTGCGATCGAAATTCATTTGTCGGATATATGTGCTCGCGTTTTATGAATGTCCACACGTCTGTGTATATGCAACAAGTTAAGCTCTTTCGTGTCGCGCTAATTGCTTTTTGCGACAAGTATAAAACAGCTATACGTTTAAATGCACGTCCAGCTAACGAACTACCAGCAGCTAATTCAAAATCGAGCGCCTGAAACCCGAGAAGACGCTGATGGTGGTGGTGGTGTCGTCGTAAAAATATATAGACACAAAGGCCCGGCGGCAGCCGCCTGCATTGTCGCAGTAGACGCCCGCGTAATTAAGTATTGATCAGGGCGCCGGCGGAATCGGAAACCGCCGGAGCAGTTCTCTCTCGCGTCCACCTGTTGCCCCGCTGTAGAGAGAGAGAGAGAGTCTTCGGCCGAGACCTCCGGACAGCCATAATTCGATAAAATAACTGTTATATCCCTCCGCACGCTGGACGAACGCGCCGATATCTTTGTGGCTACAGCAGTAGAGGCGCTGGCTCGTGAAGCTCGGAATGTATTTCTAGCGAAACTTTTGCTTGCGAAATACTGTTTTCGACCGTCCGCGTAGTATATGTATGTTTATATAGGTACATACTTGTTGAGTATATTGAAAGTATACTCGAATATTACACTTAAAATGTCTTATATATTCGCGAAAGTGAAAAATTATAGCAACTCGTTATCTGAGATGAGAAGCTTTTCTGCTGAAAAATTCCCCGGCGAGAGAGAATAAGAAGATTAATCATCAGTTATAACGAGAGCTCGAAAATCTCCCCCAGCTGAAAAGCGTCCGATCGAAATAAAAAACGCCGGGGATATAGTTAGCGCAGCCGGCGCAGGTAACAGAAGAAGCGAGAGCGAAGAAAAGAAAGAAAGACGCGGAGAAGAACGAGTTCGAGTATAATGCGGGTCGCGCGTGAAGGTATTATACGAATTCAGTGTCCTCCGCCTATACTCTCTCATTAGGAGGCTTAATTTCCTCTCGGAAGCTTGTTGGCATTTTTTTCTCGCGATTTTCGGCTAAACATCATCAATTACTTTCCTCGTCGTCGACATCCATATATATATTTTCTCGGATGCGGAGAGAGAGAGCGAGAGTGTCTTAATGAACGAAGTGCCTATATATATAATAGTGCGCGCGTGGCTTAACCGTGAATGGAATGGAAATAACGAGAACGTTAAAGTTTCATTGCCCGAGCGAGAGTTTCTCCGCGGAATTATCGCGAGATTTATTCCGCACGAGCTGCTGCAGCAAACCGGTTGAATTATTTCCGCGAAAAATCGGAAGTTAGCGGAGAGAATATTTATCGACCACGAGAGAGAGAACGCGGCGACGGACGAGAGTATAAGTTTCGAAGAGGCGCAACGCTCGGAAAGTTGGTTCACGTATATATATACACGCGGTACCCCATCGATCGAAGAGTATTATCAGAGTGAAAAGAAAAAAAAATCCCGTTGAAAGACTCCATTAATCGGCCGGTAATAAGAGCAGCGCTCAAAGTACATTAGAAGCCACTACACACAGGTGAGCTGATGCGGGGGGGCTATTGTTACTTGTCGCTCGCAGGAATCGAGGTTTAAACTCTGTATAGTGTAAGCTTGCGGTTACTCTACGGGTAAAATCGCTCCCTCGTAGTTTGCGCGAGACAGAGCTGCAGCGCCGGAGAATGGAATCCAATCTATTCGACCAATACGATCCAGTGGGCGTGATAATTAATCACGCCGGCCGCTACCGCGCGAAAAGCGCGACTGTGTATATATATATATACCTCCTGCTATTGCTGCTGCTGTACAGAGCGGCGGATCGATTTCGGATGCGTGCGCGGGATTCCCCGGTTTTTCGGGGCCTCTATACGATAAGGGACGATTATCAATCATATAGGCTCGATTCTCTTCTTCTTTGTGCGCTGTGCAGCGAATAGTCGCTAGTTTGTATATATATACGCGCGAACGAACTTGATGGACGGCGGCGCTGGTCTTCTATAACTTTCCGCGGAGGAAGCGTTTTATTGCGCGCTCGGAGCCGATTGTTTTGACTGATGGCTCCGCGCGCAAGCTCGACAGTTTGATGGACTACTGGATGTGTGTGTGTGTGTGTATATGCAGTTCGGTATTTCGGGAAATTATGTGGGATTGACGAGAGCTGCAGCAATTTCGGGGGGAGGATATAATGCACACGACTGATGGTCTAATATTGATTCAAACGATGTTTACACGCTGTCGATGTAGCTTCAATATATATACAGATTTCGATTGACGAGCGAGAGCGTATTATGTCGGGGATTCTTTTTTAACGTTATATATTCGATTACTGCGCATACAATATATATATATATATACGAGAGGATATCGAGTGTCAAAGGATTTTTCCTCTGCGACTGCTGAATAAATAAATATCCCGCTGGTAATTCGATGCAAACGCGGGGCCAAAAAACGCGAACAATCAGAGAGACCGTAGAATCAGAAGGAATCTCGCGGCGTCGATAAATCCAGCTCTTGCTCGGGCATTCAAGCGTGCAACATCCGCTTCGAAACTGCAGCAGCAGCATCAGAAGCGCGCTCGCGAGAGCCCAACGAACCTCTGACGATTTTTAATATAATACCCCCCACCCTCAGCCGAAGAAAAAGAAGCTCGAGATGAAGGTCAACCACAAACGCGCGCGCAGCCATTACGCGCCGCGATTTCATTGCCTCCGAGGCACAGAGAACGAGTGGAGAGAGGGAAGATTCGCCACGCGAACGCGCACGGCTCTATGAATGATTGCGAGTAGCTGCTCTCTTTCTCGCTCTCTCCCGTCGTAATTACCCTCTGATTTATTTCGCGTACACTCTCTTCTAATTTATATATTGTATCTATACACGCGCACACAGAGAGAGACTTTATTTACTATATAGACTAGTCGGAACAAAGTCGCGTGCGCGCGGAGAGCCGTGATTTACCGCACTCGCGTTCATCGGCATTCAATTTCGCGCCTAGTGTTAACATCGTCCCGCTGCGGCTGCTGTACGGATTTATCGGCGTCACCTGTCGCCACTACTCTAATTTCCATCGAAACTTCGAGGACGATCGACTCTGCGCGGTTGTATCATCTATATATAAATACGCTGCTGCTGCTGTTGCTGTTGCCTATATAATTAGACTTTGCGATTGTATGTATATAAAAAGGATCCGCGAGGCGTCGTAGAGATTTACGTCGTCTCCTCCCCCAGTGTGTTTACATCGGCAGTTATGCTATTTTTTTGTTCGCCGCGCATGTCACCCCCTGATGCATAAACAGCGTCGTCTACCTCGTAACTGTGAATTACGCCGTAAAGATGCTTACAATTACCTCGATTCCAGCGGCGCGAGTATATACATCGAAGTGAGCCAAGTGTAATAAGCACCTACGCGAAACTGGTTAACGCGAAATCTCGAGAGCTCGGATGCGCGCGATCATCTCTCGTCGGGACGATATATAGTGGAGGTGACCAACGCACCGCTGAAACTAGGTTGTGCCCTCGTATGAGGATCACAGAGACTCACCGTGTAGTATATCTCAGCTTCCATCATCTCAGGGACACGAGGAGAGCACAGGTAGTTTGCTGCTTCGTCTCTCTATCCTCTCTCCGCACTTCCTGCGAGTGAGAGAGACTCTGGCTTGAAACAGGTCCGACAGGTTCTTCTTTCCGAGCGGCAGCCCGAGGATCTCTCTCTGGATGATGGGAGTAAAAAAGGCAGTAGGTGTGTATATATATACACTGGATCGCTCTCGTCTAGGACATTTGCTCCAGTAATTGTAGGAAACATAGTAAGGTTGAGTGCGGCGTATATATATGTGATTACGGGTGGAAAATTGAGCGGAGCTTTTTATTCTTTCCGCGTGCGCGCGAGGCTATTTTTAGACTCGTGTGCGCTTAAATGGAAATTTCTGCCCGCGATGGATATTCGAGAGTAACAATCAGTAGTCATATATATATATATGAGGGAGTCTGCTGCTACTGCTCTCGGGTATAGAGAAAGAGAGACAAAGATTGTAGTGTTTGCGCGAGGAAGACGTTATTTATACGTATAGTGAAAAACTGCTTCATAATGACGAAAAATCTACAGTCTACAGTTTAGCTCCGGCCCTGAAAAAAAGTTTTTCATTACACACTCATCCCGGTTACTATTATCTGCCGAGTAACGTTTTCAAAAGTTTTTTAATATTTACAGAAGCTCGCGCTCGCTTTTAATTGTCCAAATGCGCGTTCTCCCTCTCGCAACTTTTTACAATACAATAAAAAGATTCTTTAAAAATTTTCATCTCGACGCTTTCACGAGGTAGTAAAAAAAATAATCTCTCCGGCGTGTGCCAACAAAGCCCATGTAAATTCAATGATTTACATGTAGATCATCGCGTGTATAATACATCCGGTATATTACGCCGCCGAGAGCTAACCCTGAGCGCTCTCTCTCTCTCGCACCAGTTTATCTCCGGCTCGGCAGCAGCAGCAGCAGCATCAGCCAAGGGCGAGACGAGCAAAAAGAGGCGAAAGTGCCGGGCAAGAGAGAACCTCGGCAAAAGGTGTATTAGTGCAGCAGTGCGGCCGAGAGAAGAAGAAGAAGAAGCAGCAGCAGTAGAGGAGGAAGAATCCGCACGCGTACGTGCGGAGCTATAGCTATACACCGAGAGAGAGAAGGAGAAGAAGCAGCGGAGATAAGGACGAGAGTGAGAGAGAAGCCGAAGAGGAGCAAAAGGAAGCGACGCACAAAACGACGACTACATAGCTGCTGCTGCTGCTGCTGCTGTGTTGGGTTTCCGGTGAATGGCGAGCGCCGGCCACGAGCCAGCGTCCAATCAGGCCAGGAAACGACGGCGAAGCCACGCGTGGACCGAGTGCCTCGATCCCCTCTCTCCTTCTTCTTCTTCGTCTTCTTCCTCTCCCTCTCTAACACGTATAGGCTTCGCTCTATACCTTATACCCGTTGGCGAAGGTTTATGCGGGGAGCGGCTGCAGCAGCAGCAGCTCGTTTTTGCACCTGTGTGCAGCGCGCACCCATTCGTGTGTACAGTTGCGAGCAGAAGTTTACCGCGATGCGCAACGCTCACTTTTTTGCGTGTTCATCGCGCGGCGGGAGAGAGACTTGACCGACGCGTTCTGCGAGCGCATTGTTCGACGGGAATTGGGTCGGCCGACGTTTCTGGATTGGGGTTTTTTTGTTGTGGCTAGGGCTTTGTTTGCGGAATTTTGAAAGCGATTGCTGTATTTAAAATGCGATCGCTATACTTCGAAGACTGAAAACTTTGAACTGGAAGCAGCGGACAGGAACGTGTTGGAAACGTGAGCACAAAAATGATGATTGAGTTATTTGGAAACAAGCAGACAATCCCAATCGATTCATTTAGTGTGTTTTCATAGTAGCATACCAGACCTGAAATCATTAAAGAAGCAACCAGCTACCTGGCGCCGCCGTACCTCTCAGTATATATAACGAAAGAATTTTCGTGCGCACGTCCGCGCAAATTCATTTACATGTGCAGAGTTGCGCACGCACGCGGCTGAATATGAATCACTTGGTCTGTGTGAGTATAATATACATACGCGTACACACGGGATCACGCACGCACCGGCCAAGTGTCTGATATCAAAAGGGTCCGAGAGAGGGAGATAGAGCGGCTCTTTCAGCTCCTTTGTGCGTCAAACCTGCTTTCCGCACGCGCGACTCTCGCGCAGCTATCTCATCCCCTCCCCTTTGAGTTACATACGCTGCTCTGCTTTTTCTCCTTTTCATGTATATATCGGTATTAACGAATAACGCTCTTTTTTGCTCGTCTTCTGGTAATCAGAATTGCCTGATGGTGGATTTTTGCGAGGATGGAAGAGTTTGATTCTTTTTTTCTTTTTGGACGGTGGGAAATGAAGTTGACGGATATCGGATCGCGAGAGGCTTTGTGCTGGACTGATTAAATTTTGCTGCTGTTTCCAGGGAGTTTTGTTTTTGCTGCAGCTGGACTGAGTCTTTGTAAGGGAAGTTGGAATAAATTTATGGAGTAGTTATTTTGTTCTTCGTAATTTTAACATTGTTACATACAGAATTAAAGAACCTTATTTCAATTTGGATGTCGTTTTATTAACTTCTTCAAAGACTTTGAAAAGTTCCCTGGTAGAGATGAGACCCATTTCTTAGCCAAATATTGTGTTATACCGAATAAGCCAAACATTGGTCCAAAATTTGGCTAAGAAAGATGAGCTTAGTATAATGGCTGCTTATGTATGGATTCTCAGCTAAAATTAACCAATAATTATTATAGTCCTACGTTACCATTGGTAGCTACTAGTGGCATTGTAATTTTTCTAACTACGTGATAAATACTAAACAAAACGCATTCACACTTTCAGGATCATCTAATTGCATGATAATGAAGAGCGGATGATTGAAATTTCGAGTGAAAACGTTTCTGCGCATGCGCGGCCTTCACTTAACCAATTCTGAACTAAGTTTTGTATTCATTTTAGCCAAGCATTACATAATCCCTTTAGCCAAGTCATAATGTCATAGCCAATTTTAACCGTTAACTTTCTACCACCGTTGTTTTGCTATATTCCTAATAGTTTCCAAGTCGTGGTGATCTTGGCATAAGTAAATTTTATCGGTGATCTGAAAAAGGTACGAAAATATTATCGATATCTCGGTCGAGTGTTTCTTAATCCATCAAGATTACCTCACAAATTTTCCTGAGGAAGTCGCTTGCGTTTGATAATTCTTCACACGCTTTATTATATTTTTTACAGGACCCACTTTCCTGCCAAAATACACAGTCATTTAATTTAACACTGTATGGTATATCAAATACTTTAAATACCTTACTTCAAGGTCTTCTTTGTTAATTTTTTCTATTGCTGTATCTGATGATCCTGAAAACAGTATTGTGTCTTAATTTGCTATGAAGTCAGTTTTTTCCTTAATAGTAGATTAAAATAATTTAAAAGTACTTACTTTAAATTCAAAATGATGGACTTTCAAAATATAAAACAGTTAAGTTAACATAATCAGCTTAATTAAAAATCTTAATCTTTTAAAAGTAAGTCACTCACCTTTGCGTTGGTCGCTAAAATTATCGCCAAGCAAGCAAGAGCTAAAAAAGACATTTATGTGCCATTTTTAGAAGAAACTTCACTGAAATTATTTGCGAATTTAGCCAGCTGTAGCTCACACCAGTTTATTTGACTGATTTGAATAACGAAAAAATGTAAGCGATCACTAATTCGTTCTTATGCTAAATGTTCTGATAACTTTATGTTTGAATCGTGCAAAGCTCCATAACAAGTCAATAAAAACTGCGCGCTAATCATGCCGTTCATGACACATACACTAAAGAAATATTGAATCACTAAACTATTCTAATCACCTTCAAATTTACCAAAATGCATTACTCTTATCCTCTCGATCTCAACAAGGACATAGTTGAATCAATGCCTCTCGTCTCGCACAGATCCATAATACAGCCGGAGCACTTGGCCACCGAGGTTCTCTTTCTCTCTTGCGTCTCGTCGCGTGTACCGCCTTTGGCGATCGTGGGAATAAACCGGTGGCTGCCGCCGCAAGAAAGTAGCTATATACAGCAGTATAGCGACAGGGCGTGCATCAGCGCGCTGTAAGAAAGTCGAGAAGGAGTATAGAGCTCGCTCTAAATCGAGTTCCAGGCAGATTGATCCCCGCGCCTTGTCCCGCGGGAACGAAGTCGAGTCTATAGCGCACTATAAATACGTGTATATCGATTATTGTTTTGTTATTGAAATTTCGCGGTAATGGGGGCGCATGAATTTTAGCTGCGGCTGCTATTATTACGAGCTGATTGCCATCAAAGCAGATCTCGATTAATACGAGAGGGAGCGTCATGAGCGAAAGTTGCTTTCGAGATATATATAATATGTGAACGATCGGCGGCCGAGGATTATCGTTACGATTGCGGATGCAAAATTCGTTTCTCTTGTTTAGAACCGCGCGGCGAATGTAATTAAACGGCGCGCCGGTGGACTTTGCGCAAGTCACGCATTGGTGGCAAAAAATTTATGTGTGTGTGTGAGTCTGACTAGGCATGGGAACAGCATTAAAGCAACGATAATATCCATGTACATAGCGTTCGATTGTTCTCGGAAAGTGATTATTTTTTACTCATCGCGCGCATTGTGGTCGTTTGGCTCTGCAAGTGCCATTTGATTCAATTGACGGGCCGATCCGAGGTAAATCACGCGCGGGAATGACAATGCAGCGCTGGAATTTCGCGCGTTGCTTCCCATGCAAACTCGCTTTAATTAATTTTCGCTTCTTATTTAGCTGGTATTTATTAATACGAGGAGGAAGAGATGCTCGTCGGGCCTAAAAACTGCGAGAGTATGTGTGTAACGGCTGCTGCACGCGGTTGCAATTGTCGGAGGAATGGGAAAATTTTCATTACGCAAATGTAAAGCTCTGTTTTATATCAACACGCGGGCATTGTAAACTTTAATTACTTAGAAATGTTTGGGTAATACAAAAAGTTGCCGAGAGCGAGTGTAAGCATACCTCCAGCGTCAGGCCGGAACTTTTTCAATTATGTAAAAATGTTTGATTAGCCCGGAAATAAAATATATCGTTATTTCTTGTACGCTGTATACGCATACCTATGGTATATTTTCATTCATTACTAATAGTTCTACTCTCGCCAAACATTGTTTGCGTCGCATCTGACGGACCTTATCTTCAAAATGCAGCCGCTTGGATGACGATAAAGCGATTTGCACGCGAGAGCCGCTGCAAAGGGAGAAAAGCAAAAGCAGAAGTATACACAGTACACCGGGTTAAAAAAAGGACGAGGGAAGAGAAAAGACGCGTCGCAGCTCTTTGTTGCCGTTGCTCTTTAAATATTATTTCAGCCAACTGGCGCGCGAGGAGTTTCGATTCCCGCGCCCTTTTTTATCTTCTTTTCAGCCGCCGTCTCGCGCGTACGAGTATAAATACAGCTTTCTTTTTCTTGTTTTTCACTTTCTTTCTTCTGAGGGACGCCTGAGGTGCTCTGGGTCCTGCGGGCCCGCTGCGATGCGCGGAATTTTTCACGCTTCGAAGCGAGTTAAGGAGAAGGTGATGGAGTTATACACGCGAGAGAAAGTGAGTTGCAACTTCTCTGCGCTGAGAAAAGGATTTGGTTTTGCCAACACCGAACTAACTTTTGTATGAAATTCCATTCGAAATGTTGCTGTGTGAGCTGAACTAAATATTTAGTAAACAAATTTGGATTGTCGATGTTATCGTCAGAGTTTGTAGAGTTTTGAAACCGAGCGTTTAAAAGTTTTCAATTGTGGTACAGTTTATGCAAATAACCGGATACATTGAATTTTTGCTTATTGAATTATGCTCTCACTCGCGTATCATCACATGCATGATGAGTATAATTTTAATAATCAGGTTTCGAAATTGTTATCTGGATATTATCTTCAACAATACTTAAATTTAAATAAATAAAAGCGTTTTCTGAGACTAATCAATTAATGCCTATTTTCATGAACCTGCATCAGGCTATTTAATTTTAAACTAACAAAAATACTCGCTCGCAATGTTCGGAAAATGCAACAGAAAATTCTCGTCAGAAAAATCTTCGTTGCCCAGAGACACGGAGAGTTTCAGCGGTGGGGGAAGGGCCAGTCCAAAACTGCTATGTATTTTGTTGTGATATATCGTGGTCCACACGTACCTATGCGCACAACTGGAAATGAAGTTCAAGTTGGACGCGCAACAGTTTTTGATACAAATTTTTGTGTCAAATTTCAAAAGGTCGAGAATCCCGCGACAATGACAAAATATACCTACAGCTCTTGTTATTATATTTTCTCAATTCGAAAACGAACAGCCAATCCGATAACAAACAGAATGATTACCATGTTTTTTTTTGGAGTAGGGTATCAATGAATATTTCAAAAATAAATATTCATTGATCGGCTATATCCAATCGAATATTTGTCAAACTCTTCTCTTAGTTCTGTGTGAATAAATTAGGAATAGGAATAGTTCTATTCCACAACAGTTTCAAGCATTCAGATAGCAAACGAGTAATCTGCGAATGAAGCCTCGAAAACCACCACTTTAAACAAAGTGTGCGCTCACAACCGCACGTTTTTAACCGCTACGACGTGCAAAAAAGAAGTCGCAACGACCCGCAGCGCATGAAAACACCGCACACTATACGCATAGCCGCGACAAAGTTTGCTAAGCAACTTGCTCGTCCAGAATTTTTAGCGATTAATACTTTCTTGTCGCATTTTATTTCATACACTTAGCTCAGAGATTCATTAAGCTCCCGGAGCTTAATGTCCGCTACTTTGAAGCTTAAGCCGGAAACGAGAGAGTATCGGGGCAACACAACCGAGCTTTTTCTTTTTCTTTCATTCTTCCACCGCTAGCTGCTCCTCAGACACAGAATAAACAAATCGCGAGAGACAGAGTCAGCAGTAGCCCGTTTTCGAGAGCGCTTTTCTTTCAACTTCACAGCGACCACCTCCTCTCCCGCTCTCTCGGTCGTCCTTTTTTTCGCAGTTTCCTTTGTTTCGGAATGTATTTTATTAGTCGCGGTATTAATTAGCAGAGGGCTTTAATGAAAGAGAAACTTTGATGATGTTCCGGGAGCTCAGGAATGCTAGCCTGGCGTTCTTGCTTTCGGAGTATTTGCCTCGTCTGGGAATTTAAGAAAGATGCTCGCGGAACAAAGAATTATTGAGTTTAACAAGTTGCGAATAACGAGATTATGAGAATAAATTATCGAGTTACGCGGATATACATCCGCTGCAATAAACATTACTTTTAAGTCGATGCGCAGTATACTTAATACTTCTAAACCGATCAGTGATCGCGCGCAGTATTGTAGCTCTTAATTTATTTCAATAAAATTTCGAATTCCTCCGCAGCTATACGCTGATGGACTGTCTCTCCTCTCGTATAATATCGTCATAGCTCCCACTATAACCCATCAGCGTGTCTCATCGACCCCATTCCCCAAGAGCATTTACGATCGAAAGATATTGCTTTTCTTTCTTCAATTACGCTCGCTCGTCCTTTTTTTCTCGCGTCTGCCTGTGCTCGACTATACGCGTCTTTCTCTCTCCTCTTTCGGCGCTAAAATATCTAAGGGATCGAAATTCCGTGGGCGCTCGCACGTTATTCGACGATAAAGCAAAACTGCTGTCGGCTGCGCGTTATATTTTAATTTTATGTGGCATTCGGAAAATTTACGGGGCTAGCGTCGATGTGAAAAATGTAGCGGCGTCTCTCTTTCGCTCGCTAGGTTTTTCGCGAAATGCCGGCTTTAACGATCGCCTTTATATCCGTATATAAGACCATTGCTTCCGGTGTTACTGCGCCGCTGCTGCTGTCGTCGTCGTCCTCGTTGAAAGAGGCACAAAGTCGAGCTTGAGAGAAGAAGGCGCGAGTGCAGTGCAACTTGACGAGAGATTTTAACGGGATGGCGATAAGTGCTTACGTTTAATTTCTTATGCTACTCTTGCGGGTAGTGATTGCGCGGTGGTGTAAATTTTTTCTCTAAATCTTTTTTCGCTGTGTATCAAGTATGACTTGTTAACTTCTTTAATATTTTTTATTTTGTCATACTTGTAATAATAACCAAATCACATGTCTAAAATTTCATTGCCTAAGTGATTTTAGAAACTTTATAAAAGCTTTTGTATACATTGTATATAAATTCGAGTATTATGTTAATGTTGGAAATATCAGGAATATGCTCCACGCATATTTAACAATGATGTGAATAACTTTAATGTGGCAGACAATTAGTAACTGGATGTATATAATGACTAAAATAGTAACTATGTGAATACTGTAGAGAACTATTTAATCTGTATATATTTTTCCCATAGTGTGCACTTGGCTGCTGTTCTGTCCGAACTGAGACGCTCCTACGCCAACTGGACTGTAGGCGGCGGGGGTGCAATAAACCCCAGGCTGGTAGAAAATTAACGAGTGAAAATCGTTAAAAGGTTAACTTTTAGTTGACCATTTTTATCAAATTTTAATATAAAAAACAAAGTAAAATTGTTAGTTATACTTCAGTGAGGTGTTCCTATTTTACCATCGCGGTATATTTTTAAGTAAAATGCTGTATTTCCCTTTTTTCTGGCATTGAAACGTATGTATGTTTTATTGCGAATATTTAGATTTTTTATGATTGCAAGGTATTTTTCTATAATTTTCAAATCACAACAATGATTTAACAAATTTTAAGCAAATAATTCATTTTATCCTGAGTTAAGATGTCACATCTAAGCGTTTATATTGTCTGAACGCTTTTATAGTTAAATCGTTAACCATAACTTAACTAAATCATCTAAAACTTAGCTTATTAACCGTTAACGTTTCTACCAGGGTAGACCCTCTCGGCTTGGGCCTCTCTGTACTGTGTCTGTATAGCTGTATGCGTGTATATCTGTTTGTATCTGTGTGTACACATTATTGGCGAATTCCAAAAGTTAAGATAATGTTATCTAGGTAATTTAGAATAGCCTTCGCGATTATAATTATTTCCCTCCTATCCCCTGTCTATTTCTTTCGCTTCCTATAGATCCAACTTTCATCTTCCGGTCTTGACCCTTGGACACTGCGATCCTCACCCATAGCTCCCTTTTCCTCTCCGCAACAGTTGTTGTATAACCAAATCCTTTTTTCAGTACTGCACAGAATTTTCCTCTTTGCCAAACAAAAAAAAAATACCGTAAACGAAAGGCTTTTACGTACATGCACGTATATAGTCTACCGCCTCCATAGAAACGCGAACAAAAAAATCCACGTTTAACGCGTGCAACACACCCACGTCTTTCTCTCCCTCTCTCTCTCTCTCTCTCTCTCTCTCTCTTCACGCACGCGAAAATGGGCGAGAGGGAAACTCTCATTACTCACTTACTTCCACGCCAGCCCTCGCTTTTTTTCATCACTCCCTCTCGCTCTCGGAGGGTAGAGAAAAAAATGCACGCACAGCTGCAGCTTCCTCATTGAAATCCGCGGCGCGACAGACTCCCCTTTTGTCGCGTGCGCGAACAACTTTCGCGAGCGAATTCCCAGTTGCGCCGGAGATTTCATTTTCGATATTGGCACAGCACAGCCTTTCCGACGAGTCCCCCGTTGTCGCGTCGTTGTTGATTTAACCGGGTAGCCACTGCGGCTGTAGGTGTGTGTGTTTGGTATTCTGCGACAGAGGAGACAATGAGCGCCGGATAAATACGCGATGCGGGAGTGTTTTGTGGAAATTTGTGAGGGTGGAGCTTTTTATTTTCGCGCATAGGCGGAGTGCAAAGGGGTATCGATGATGGCTTTTGTTGCGCTGGGCTGCGTTCCTTGGATTTTTCGTTGCTAAAGTTGTATTTGACTTTTCGATAGTAGTTTTTTTTTTGTAGAAACTAATAACAATTGAATTTAATATGATGCGTTATTCGAGTAAACATAAATGAGTGCTTTCGAAATGGAATTCATAAAGGCAATGATCACGTTATTATTTCATTAAAAGCATTGTTCAGCTGAACCCAAATACTTGATAAAGCTTTTAAATTTAATTACCAACGCGTTCGGAGGAGCATTTTTAATGAATTATATGATCATCACGAACTCGTGTTCCATTAGCCCTTTCAGCTGCTGGGAACGTGAATTTTCTTCAAAATGAAATATCCCATGAAAATCAAAAAACCATTCGATTTCCAAAAACACATAAATTCAGCAGAAGCACATTCCTCAGACCGCCACAACGTCGTAAATTTGCAGATACATACATCCAAATCGATTAAATCGTCGAGTATACTGCTCGTGTCACAGAGTCCGCACTATCAATCCGCAGAGCGGCATATATCCCTCCTCCGCGCGACGCGTCGAGAAGTAGCGAAGAAGGCAGAAGAAGAGGCGCATAGCGGTGGTAGTGTCTGGTCTCTATTCTGGCACTGCCTCAAATCGCCGCGAAAAATCGAAAAGTTTTTTGGAACGGCTGGCAATAAAGCCCGAGCCAAAAGCCATTGCGCCTGTGAAAAATCGCGCGCGCCGCGAACTTCGGATGCAGTGTGCCGCGCGGAAATGGGACGTGTTCTCTTTTCTGGCCCGCGAACTTGCTGTGAAAAATCGAGATCGTACCGAGAATAGCTATGTATAGTCCGATGGTCAGGAGGTGATGTGTGTGACAGTTTGGGGCTGAGTAAATAGAGACGAGGACGTGAGGTAGTTAGCTAATCTTATAAAAGTCTTGATTTTCAATTCTCAAGAAAGACTCGAGTTGAATGTTTTCAAAAATAACTCCACAGTATAATCGTTCGATAATATTTCTCATACACTATACCGCAAGCTCTCCAAAGGCAGACAATCCCCGAGAAATCCAGGCATTTTACAAGGTCTCAAATCGGCATTATACCTCCTCGAAAATCAAGCAACAAGAAGAAGCAGTAGCAGCAGCTCAGCGGCCGTCTCCAAATAAAAATACAGTTCAAACGGCTGTTTGAATTTCATCGCAGCAGTTCCACCCCCGCAGCAGATTTACATTATGCGCCTCTCCACCGGCTGGGAAAAGCTCGAAGAAAAGTAAAGGAAAAAAAAGCTGTCCACCTCTCGAGTATAACCGAGCTATGTATTGAGAGCTGACCACATGACGTGTACACCGACGTTGCAGCGATTGAAGCTGAGATCGCGAGGTTTCAGCGGCCGCAAAGACGTCTCGCGCACCGGATACCTATTCGCCTACGTGTGTATGTATACGTGTATATATATACAGCTGAGCTTTCAGGGGACCGAAGGAACCGTTCGACGATCTGCTTTTACCGGTAATCCGGGTTTTGAAGGATGAATTTTCCGAGCGCAGCTTTTTCAGATTAAGCTCAAGCTGGGCTGTCGCAATTTTGTCTGTGATTTGCCGCCGGGAATTGGAAAATTCATTTCGACAGTCTTGAGCACTCTTCGGAGGTATAGAGGATGAAATAAAATTTGTAATTTTCGACGATGGGAAAAAAAGCTCGGAGCTTTTAGAATCGCGTACAATTAACGGCGGTGGAAGAGTTTAAATATACGATTGGGCAGGAGAAGTGCTGCAATGCAGAGAGCCTCTTGTGGACGTCGCCGTTGTCTTCCATCTTCCTCCCGCAAAGTCGTTCGTCATTGTCGACGTGTTCTCTCTCTGTCTCGTTCCATTCTTTTTGTCGCGCGCTCAGCTCGTCGCGCGCATTTATCCAGTTTCCTCTTTTATCCGCAATGCTTAGTCCGCTCATTCTTGAGCTTTTATTTATTTTAACTTTATTTATTTTCCCCCGTCTGGCATCACTCGTCCTCATTTATTCTTTTGACTCGTTTTACGGCTCGACGAATGAAAAATCGTCTCTTGCCTACAAACAATTTTTTTTTCCATTGCTCGAAGAAGGAGATAACTCTCAGTCCCAATCCTCTGAAATCCATTTTCAAGCGAACCAGAATCACAGATAAAATCCGGAAGCCCCCAAAAGACGCTTCGTAGAACGTCTAATACCCCGCGAGGATATATCGAATCTACCGTATTCTCAACAATATCCTCACGCGTCCTCTCTTTATATCACGTCATCGCACAAACGCAATACATCCCCCGCGTCACTCTCTCTCTCAATCCGCAAAGCTCTGTCCCTCACAAAGTGCATCGCTTGCACGCGATGTCTCCGGGATGATCCGTAGTAATTCTCCGCAACGCAGCCGTGTGTGTGCGTATCCATCTCTCTCGAATCTATCTCACTCTCGGAATCGCGGCTGCTGCCTCACGCGATAAATGTGTAATCGGCTAATTGCCGGCTGCATTATACAGGCCGACATCGTGCTACACTAGGGTCAAAGTATCAAAGCCCTAGGCTCTGCTGGACGAGTAGAAACGGAAAGAGCAAACCGCAGTACTGTGGAGAGAGAGAGAGAGAATGCAGTCGCCGGTGGGATTTGGAGGAAAATTTCGAGGGGCGATGATGGTGGAGGGATTGACACAAAGGGAATGCGAGAGTATACGCGCTCGGAGAGTGAAATTCGCGCGGGGACCGCCGAGATTGATTGGACTCGAGAGTGGACTAGCCTTTCAGCTCGCGCGCGCGTGACGGATTTTAGTACAAGTTTTACGGAGAGTTATTTATTCTTATATTCGCGTAGTAATAAGAAGAATTAACGAGCTGGCACACGAGAAAAGAAAAGAATTTCTCCGATTGAATTAAAGCTTGACGCACACGCAACCTTGACCAATCAGAGACGCGCGCAGGGATCAGTGCCCGAAAAAGAAAACAAAAGCATCATATCGTCACGAGACGGCTCTTAAACGCACAGAGGCGCCGCCGAGGGTCAACTCGCAATGTCAATTGGTGTCGTGTATATATACATATATACATATCCCCAGCAGCATCAGCGCGCAGCAGCAGCAGCAGCATCACGTCGGAAGTTAAAGTGCCGGTCAATTTGGATGCCGCGCGTCGGCGGCCGAGTTAATAACTCATTACGCCGATAATACGGGAACCGCTTTGCTCTCCCCTCTGAGCTGTGTGCTGGGCGGCTGCGATAAGCGACGGAGGCACACCTCATAGTCCCTCGGGTCGTCGGTGTGAGCTCCGATATCGCGGGGGATTGAAAAATGCACTCGACGACTCTTCTTTTCTCTCTTTACGACCTTTTCGAGTGAGCACCGGACGTCGTCGTTTTTCGGCCAGTCGATCGAGATTGATGTACTCTCCCGCCGCGCCACACCGCTTTTCCTATTATCGGGAGTGGCGTTCTCTGTGTATGTGAGGGACACGAGCTTTTTTTGTCCAAGTTTTTGTCGCGAGCTTTTCTTTGCGCAACTCACTGTGTGTTCCGGCTTGTTTCGAGTGGATTATAAGAGCGTGTGTACCCGACTCCTCTTCTCTTTTTTCAGGCAGGAGTGTAAGTAGAGACAGAGAGCGAGCTTTTTTTCGTTATGGCCAAGTGAGTTATGGTAATCGTTGAGATTACGCGACACTTTTGCGCGTACGTGTGCTGCTGTAGTGTATAGAAGCTTTTTTTGCTGCTACTGCTGGTCTTTGTTGGCTGACGCTATACACGACGTGGCGTGTGACGCTCCTCGTCTACTGGCTCACTGTTTGGATGTTTGTGCTTGAATAAGAACTTCTGAAGTGGCATATTTGTCTTGATGGCGCACTTGTTTCGAGTGACGACGAATTGCTTAATCTGTTCTGAAAAATGTGCTCCGTATAAATCGCCTACTGTCCCACGATTGAGCCGTGTAATTTCAGACGAGATTTACTTTTAAAAAATTTGATCCACTTTATTGCGTTTAATAATTTACCAATGAAAATCGCGGCAAAATATTTTAAAAGTTATCCCGACAACTTTCTTAAATTCCGCCGTATACATTTCGATCGTTTACTTCCAACACCAACCGAAGGAAAAAGCTCTTTGCCAACAATATATATAGCGAGAGCACTTTCCTCCCGATCTCACCTCTCAATAAAAGAAAAGAAAATTCAATTAAGAATATCCTTCTCTCTCGCCGATCGGCTCTGCTTCCACCCATAATTCCATTAGAAAATCTCTCCTAAAACTCGACTCTCTCACTCTCTCCTCTGCGATGTGTGCAGCTCGATAAGTCAATACGAATCGGAGCATCGTTGCACATGCAGAAGCTCGCCATAGTATTATATATAGCATCGATCGAATGGTCGACGAGTAAAAAGAAAAAGACGGCGGCCAAGGTAATTCGAGCTGTCTCGAGCTACTGCGCGACGGACGGCCGGCCAATTGGATTGTGCTAATTCGATTCCATTCCTTCGATTGTCAGCAATTGACCCATTGCCGGCGGGGAACATAGCATAGCTCGAGACTTTGTAGGCGGAATGAGGCGCTGATTCTTGACGCATATATAAGCTGTGCTGCCACTGCGATTCGTGATCTGATTTTGGGAGCGGGAGCATTTTCAGGGTGATGAGTCAAGCTTTTCATGATTGATTAATTGAGGCTTATCAGGCTGGACGGCCTTTCTGCGAATAATGGATCGAGTGCTGACTATACTCGATTTTATTTGCAGTCAAATTTACTTATGTTTCTTATTCGTTTTCTCACAGTCTATCATCATCGCGAAAATATATATGTATATTCCCGAGAAAAATGATCAAAGCTGAGTACCGACTGCAATTTTTCCCCGTCCGACGACGCACTCGGCATCATCTTAAATTAATTTGTCTAGTGCATTAAGCTAATTAGTATTCCGAGAACAGTGTGCGCTTCAAAGAAATGTTATTCCAAAGCACTGCCTCGGCCGACTCACTCCGCGTTTTTTCAAATGACCAGCATGCGGCGCACGTGTGTGTGCTTTTAAAAAAAGCTCCGTCGTCTAGTCTCTAACGTGTCCCTCGTAAACACGTGTTCATCCAACGCTTTTTCCTCGTCCCGCTAGCCCACAAATGGAGCGAATGGATTTATATTATTAAAATGAGACGTTCTCGAGCGATAAACAATATCGCAGTTCGTTCGAGTTTTACGGTATAAATCGTCCCTGGCGAATAATCCGATTAAGTTGTACACGCTCGCGCGCGCAGGTGCTTGATCCGAGCTTTATTTATACGTCGTCCATCACGGTATTTATCTCGCGCGGTTATCGCGGATTGATTAATCGAGGCCCGCGGGCCTAAATCATCGACGTCCTCTGCGATGCGACGAGAAATAAGACGCCGGTACATGAGCATTGATTGATACTCGAGCAGTGGAATACTTGGTGTCAAAGTAGTCTGTATTTACAGGAGCTGCTGCATTAATTTCAAAAGTCGTTGTTTTTTTCGAGTGTGCTATGTGTATGCGTAACGAAAAGTCAGGGAGTGAGCCTGGTGGTTAAATAATTTATCACGAGGATTGAGCTGTTGATATTACGATAATGGTGAAGAATCGGTGCATGAGTGTGTGTTTTACGTTGGCTACTGGATTCGAGAACGATAAAACACCGTAGAATTTTTCTACTTAATAATACGGTATCACTAAAAAGTTATCGCAAGTGCGCTACAGACTAAACACACTTTTTCTCACAAAGCTTATATTTAAAGCAGAGCTCTTCAAAAACCTGTTAGCCTTAAAAAACATTGATGCCTCGCACTTGAGCAAACAAATATCCACTCAAGCAATCTCCCAGATTCTAATAAGATTCCCCGGTAAGCCTAGACACTTGTTCCCCGTCTCAGAATACTCGTCCTCGTAACGAGTATAGTAGCGCATCTCGGCGTTGGCTCACACGTGTTCCTTTGCGGGAGACTGAGCGTCTCTTCTTCTTCTTCTTCTTCTGCGGCGACGGCAGTGTAGGGGACGACACACATGTGCGCGACGGGAGGCTCTGCAACGACGACGACGACTGTTTACGCGAACGAGAGGAATTATTTATTTTGTCACGGGAGGGGGTCGGGACTGTCGCTTGCTTTGAGTGTATATATATATATATATATATATATATACGCTCTCGGAGAATGATTCGCCGAGGGGAAGACGATGTGCGGAGAGATCGTGATAGACGTACGGTTTTGATTTCTCGTATATACCTATGTACGTTTATGTTGAAGTATTTATTTTTTGTCACTCGCTCACCGCGTATAATTATTATTCATGAATCCTCGATCGAGTTTGCCTCGATTATTCAACTGCTAAATAATATACTCTTATATTTACTGTATACAAATATACATATATACAGTTATACCAATTTATCAGCTTCACGGCGCACGTGCAATTATCGAAAGAAAGCCAAACACCTCATAAATATTGATCAACGCAGCGGTGTGCATGAGTAGCGTATTTATTATAATATATAACAAAAATTAAAAAACTCCGTCGCATAATATAGTCCTGCAAATAATAAACAGTGTCGAAAAATCCAGCCGCAGCGCATGCATAATTCTGCCGTCCGCAGCGGCGTTTAATCAAAAAGAAAAGCAAAAGTAATCGACCCACTTTCCCGTCAGGCCGTATAATACACTACACCAGCGCCGATATTTAGTCATCCCGACTATTTCGCTCCTCTCTCTCCATCTCCCTCCCGCATGCATAACACATATAAAAGCGCCGCTGCCGCTGCTACTGCAGCCCCCCGGCTCTCGACCAAGCTCTCCTCTGCTCCATATACGGTCGTATATACAGTGTGTGCATGCACACACGAAGCCGAGGGAAGACGAATTATGGCAGGACGAATTAATGCTTCTACCCTCCCTTCCATGTATACGAGTGTGTGTAGTGTGGTGTGGCGTGTCTTGTCATTTTCTACGGTCTTCTTCCGTCTTGGCCCATCTGTATATCACTCGCTTTTTTTCTCAGTCCGGAGAGAAAGAGCGCCGGTCGGTCTGTGCAATATGTTTCGGGGATTTTCGATGGGTTTATTATAGTGGCTGCCGCTGCTGCTTCTTATTTTTGATGTATCTATCGGTTATTAAAGGCGAGTTTTGTAAGAATATCGTAATTATATCAGAACGAAGACACACCGATCAATTTATCGAGGTTTGTCTGTGAGAGGTATATTATTGTATAATACCACGAGAATGAAAAATTGACGAGTTATTTTGAGAGATTGAACCCTGATTTATCACGTTCGCGCTGGGAAAAGCATATTTCTCCCGGATCGTAAAAGATTTTTGACCTCCAGCACGCGTTATATAACTGACCTTGGGTTTTAGCGGATTAGAGTATTTTGGCGGGAGGAAATTTTTTGAAAATTTACCGTATGGTCGAGCGTGATGTACGGCTCTTTTGCCTCGAAATTATTACGCGGAAAGAAGATACATAAGCTCGAGAAATTATACGAGAAAGACGTTAGGGTGAATGTTGTAGTTTAATGGCTTTCGTAATATTGATTGTAATAAATTTCCGCTTCCGTGGCTCGCTCGCGCGGTTCCGAAATATATTATAGCCCGCCGGTCTGTATTGCTGTTGTTATAAATTACCTTATAACTTTTAATAACGCGTCATATTCTTTTTTGCGTTGAATAATCGAGCAAACTTTTTCTATTCATTTTTAATAATCGCTCCAACATCCAATCCAGCGAATTACTAAACGTATTATTCATGAAGCAATCGAAGAGAGCAATCATCACTAGGATCGATAAATATATATCCAACGAAACTGCTATAGCGTTCTAGTCGTTAATTATTTACTCTTAATACAGAGCCGCGATTAATTTACATCTCGTATCGAGTTTCAGCATTAATAATGCAGACGACCACCGGCTGATTCATTAAAAGCTTATATAGCGCAGAGAGTTAAGCACTCTACTCTCGCTATATACTCCCGCAGCAATATTCCTTGCGTTTGGAAATTTCTTCTCTCCCCGCATAAACTATACACACACACCATAAACTTTACGGGGACAAGCGGAGAGTATTTTGAGCGACGCGGAAAATTTTATGCGTGTCCAGACACCGCGGTTCGATATGTCCTCTCTACGTGTGTAACCCATGTGTTTTGCGTTATTTATTTGAGCGCGAAATTTAAAATGGATACACATCTCAGTATATAGAGCAAAGGTCGCAAAGCATGCAATCAATATTTATACAAACTCATACGTCCCAGCAGCATGTATACTCGATGCGATCTTTATTCGCGTCGGTCGTCAAGACTAGAAAATAGCGAGACAGTATAGCCCCGAGAAAGTAAGAAGAAAGCGCAACCGAGAGAGAACGAGATAGACTTTTGTCGTCTAGCTGTTAACGGACGCATTACTCCTGCATGACAGCGGAATCCGTACAAGTGCAAGCGTCGTCGTCGTCGTCGTCCTGCTGCTGTCTCCCTCCCTCTCTCCTTTATGGCGTTTTACGAACCAGTTTACGCTCTAAAGAGAGCGAGAGAGAGAGAAGCGGGTGCAAGTTACAGGAGGGCGAGACGTCGGACGCGAAATGGCACCTTCCGCGTCGCTGTTTCCGCTTTACACGTGTTGGAGGAGACGCCGAGAGGGAGAGAAAGACCGACGACGGCTTTACCTCGAGCGTAACGCCGGCGATAAGAGAAAGAGTCTTTCTCTCTCTCTCTCTCTCTTCCTATGACTCTGCCATACTGTTGTCTATACTGTCGCGCTCTGCACTTGGACTATACCGTCGAAAGTTTGCGCCGAGAGTATATAGGCGAGAGGAACTTTGACTTCGATGCTCGGATTTCGCAAAAATGTTCCGTTGAGTTTTTGCACTGAACTCTTTGAAGCTTGTTTGCGTGAAAGAGACGAGGAAAAAGTGGCCTTGCAGTTTCCAAAGCTCCTCAAAGCTAGAGAGAGAGAGAGATTTGTTTTTCGCGCAAAGTTGATGAACGTTACGAGCAGTACAGCTTGTGTGCGCTTATATACAGGAGTGTATGTACAAGCGAAGGAAAGTAACGACATGTGTTCCGTTATGTGAGCGAAAAGAGGTGGCCGATAACGATAAGCTTTATCTCTCCGAGGCTATACGTGGACCTCATAACTTTAGTCCTGATTTCACCCGAGGTGGCAAAAACTTGGCCTCTAATCGATGAGATAGTGTGGGAGTGCTGTAGATAGCCCGCAGTAATGTATACACGCTCGATGAAGCGGCAAAATGACGCTCAACACTGAGATTCTAATGATCCGTGAAATATTGTTATTTTTTTCTTTGCCGCGTGTCACGAGAACTTTACTCTCGACTCAGTCTCCGGTACTTATTTACCAAAACATTGTTACACACGACCCCACGTCCGCAAGCGAGAGTAGCAGAGCCGAGAAATAAAGAAAATCCAGCGAAAGCACCTCCGGCATCTTCGGAATAGAAACTGTCCCCTCCCCCAAATATGATGTTTCAGCATCGCTACGTGATAAAACTGCACCGCAGCCTCGAGGCGACGCTCCTGCTCCACATGTGCGCAAGACGTAAAAGACTCTCGAGCTATACACGGCCAAAAGGGGACATCTGTGTACATGTGTGCAGCGCCTCTGATGGTACAAAAAAAAGGGGAGAACGAGAGGAAAAAAACACGAGGCGCGACCTCCCGAAGCACTATTAGGGTGACGTATGAACGAGAACAGCACACGCGGTTATGATTGTAGGACACGCTGTGTACGGAAAATATTTTTGGGAGGATCGTTTTTATAGAGACGGATAATACTCTCGAGAGTATGTGTGTGTATTATACTCGTGAGAACTGGGGGATCGTTCGTGTTAGTAGGAAGGCAAAATACTGTGAGTATACAACACTCGTATATTGTATAATTGCAGGTCTCGATATAGCGTAACGACAAGATAAATAACATATCTGTTTTGATTGCGCGACTCGAACAATTAAGATAATACTCGTATAAGGTGATCTCCTTTCTCTTTGCACTGCTACACGCATCTAGTCTAATAATACACTTCTCTCGCTTAAACGTACATACCTATATATAATATGCTCTACTTTGCTCTTATATCGCCGCGAATTGCCCGTAATGGCCTATTAATGAAGAAATTAATCACCGGCGGTATTAGTAACTAGAATTTCGCCTTTTTTACGCAACATAACTCCCCGGATCAATTTGCAATTTATCATACGGGCAATCGATAGAGGTCCCACTATAAAATAAGTATATCACATATATAGCCAGAACATTCGCAGCGTGTCTCAATCGACGAGAACGCGCTCGCGTCGAAAAGAGAAACAGCGAGCAAAGCTTCACGTCCCACGATGCGACGAGAACGAGCGTATAAAAAGCGGTTCCGCGGCACAGCGAAGATGGGCAACACGTTGCCATTAAGCGCGCTTGTGGGAGGCGTGCTAAGTAGTTTAACTCGGCTATAAAAGGGGTGTCGTCGTCGGCTCGACTCATCGTCGCTGCTGCTGCTGCTGCTGTTGCAGCACAAATCTTCCTTCCTTGCGAAGCAGCAGCTCCTCCTCTCTTTTTCTTGCTGGCTATACTACTCTCTGTCTCTATCGCGATCTTGGGGAGGATGAACCTGAATAGAGTTGGCTCGGGACGATCTGCCGGTTCTTATCTCCTTGCAGGAGGTTGACTACCGCGAGGAAACGCTTGTGACTCTATCTATCGGCGATGAGTGCTTCCGTTTTGCTTTTTTTTTTAAAAAAAAAAGTTGTGTACGCTTGGTTTATTGAAATTACACCCTGTCCGAGAGAGAGAGAGAGAAAGATAGATCGATGCCGACTCGGGTTTCAATCTTGGGACTGCGTTGTTTATTATCGTTTTGCCGACGATACGTAGCAGTAGTGCTCGATATATTTATCAATGCTTTGCGTAACGATCGTTAATTTTCCAAAAGGCGGTACTTGAAAGGAGACTTTGAGAGGAGTCTGTCACAAGAAGCGTAAAATTGGACTTTTGAAGTAATTGACGTTGCTTACGTTAATTAATAACGGCGTGTTTGATGAAAAAATTTACCGAGAAGTTTTTAACACAGCCGGGGTTATTCTTTGTACGCAGCTGTTTTGAATTTCTTTGCAGAAAACGCACAGAGTCGCTGCTAATTAATATGCTTCAATTGAGAAATATATATAGAAAGGCAGGCTAGAAATTGAATTCCCCTTTTTTGTACAATCTATATTTCACTCGAGCGAAACCGCAATTTCGCATACAATCAACATAACTCTCACCCCGCATTCCAATAAAGAACGTCTCGCCTCGTCGTCACTCGTTTAATTAAGCGAGTAGCTCCACATCAAGGTAGCTTCAGCTCCAATAACCGTAAACGCTCAAAATTCTCAATGCCACCACATCATTATTTGTAGGTAGCTTCAATTTCTAGTTTTCCTTCATTAGCGAGAGAGCCGAAGAAGAAGTAAAGAGCGCAAGAATAAGAAGCCAGTGTGTCGGGAGCGAAAACTCGATGGAATTTATCGCGGCCGTCTGCAATAAAGTGGGCGTTAACTTCTATTCGCCTGCAGTGTCTCCGGTGTTATACGAAGAAGCTAAACACACACGGAGCTTCTTTATTTCGCTACTGCTTTCGCCAGCCAGCGTAAATCCGAAATGAGTGTTATTTCGAGCGGAGCTGCTCGTATAGTGTACGTATATATAGTTTCACTATATACTGCGACGCTTTTATCTTTGCTCCGGCAATTTTTCCGAGCGAGTTTGATACTCGCGCGCGCTTCTCGACTGGTTGATTGCAGCTCGGGTTAACGCGACGCGAGTTCATTACTCTGATGAGTTTGAAGAGTGATGGAAAACTGACGAATTCGTATATATATCGCATATTATCATTCGCAGCGATATATTGATTGCTTCCTACATAACTGCATCAGAGATGCAGATAATTTTCGAGAGGATCGCGAAAAATTGAAGTACCGCCGCGTATCAGATGCGACCCATATATTAAATTAAAAGCGTGTCCGCGTCGACTATATATACCTATGTAGGTATAAGCTTTTTTGTATATAAACACAGGAGAGTCGGGTACTTAAAAATATATAAGCACATATTTCCGAGTGGCCGAAATATGAAATCGGGAATAACGTGCGATGGAAAACTCTGGAAATGATGTTACTTCGCGGACGAGTTTACTCGCGGCTTCCATTAACCGAAATTACGCTTGTATAAAATCCCTCCGACGAATAAATCATTCCGTCCTTGTGCGCGCACTGCACTGCACGCAATAACAACGGAAAATCGAGCATTCAATTAAGCCGTAGCTCATATACTGGCGTATAGGGGTATTAATTAAATCCACTTAAAAATTGCCGCTTCTGAGCATCGCTTTTACTTATCCCCCTTATTGGCTTAGCTGATGCTGCCGCTGCTGCCGGTATCTTAATCCCCAACTGTTTTTCTTGTTTCAGGTAAGAGATAGCATAGTTTCTTCTGGCCCGGAAAAGCGAGATTTCTCTCTCTAGACTGAAGGTGAATTTCGGCCAGCTGCGGAATTAAGCTTCTAACGAACTGCGGAACTTTTATAAACTCGCGGGTCGTTAGTTTCGCTGTAAAAAGCTATTAATTCGTTTCTCGCTGAGCTACGCGCGGCCTATATACGTGCGCGCGGTGTGCTTCTGGCTAACACACGCGCGAAGATTGCTATATTGACCGCTCGGCGCTCTCGTCAAAATCTTTACAGTTCTTATAAAGTACGGCGTAAAGCGTGAGAGAGAGCAAGTTTTGGAACATTTTCTGACATTGTGGAAGCTCTTTTCATACCATTAATACGGTCGATCTATTTACGCATCAGTACAATACATAATCTCATTTGCGAGAACTTGTTAAAATATCGTAAATACCGAGCGCTCATCTCGCCGTCAGATCCAATTTAGAGGAGAATCGGCGGAGCTATCAATTTTCGAGCTCAGTCGCTGCTTTGGGCCGGCGGCGGCGGTGGCAGAAAAGGCATCAGGCTGTAAAAAAAAGAGCCGCGCTCGCTCGCCCTTATCATGCGCCTTACGTTTCACCATCGAAGCACAAAACCGTCAAGCTGAAAGAGGAGTCTAGCAGCAGCAGAGCACTCGTTGTTACACCTTACGTAAGCCGAATCGTCCGAAAAAAGTGGGTTAAGCCAACGACGTCCACTTAACCGCGGTCGGACGCTCGACTCGCTGCTGCTGCTGCTGCTCGATTCGACCCCTTTAAAGAGAGCCACGTTCTCGATCTAATACAAAGGGACGAAAGAGAGGAAGGGAGAGTCTGCTCGTTCTCTCTTTATCCCCCCGCCTCTTGGCTCTCGCGAACACTCGGCCGTTTTTTTCCCGCCGTTTGCTCCCTTTTCTCCGATTCGATGCTGGATATGTATATATAGTGGAGCTGCCGATGCATTTGTCCTATTGACCGGAAGTTTATGTAAACGTTTTCTTGCAGCGCTTTATCGACGAGAATATATATGTCGCACGTATATTCGCGCACTCTTTTTGAGTTATATATACAGTCTCGAGTGCTTTCTGAGTGATCGCCTTGCCCCGAGCAGTAGTGTAAAAAGTCAGATTCTGAGAGAGAATCATTATCTCGCAGAGGTGATGTGTTAAGAACGCAATTAAAAAAAATTGTCAGATACTATGTATCTCCACAACAGCTGCAAAAAATTGTGCGTACAACGCGTAATCATTCAATTTTCTCATTTCCGACCAATTACAATCAGTCCCTTCCTCTCTGTCTCGCAAAGAAAACCATAGACAGAGAAAAAGCTCGTCCGATAAGCAGCAGCAGCAACAACAACAGACAGCTGTCTTTTCAATAATATCGCCCGTCTCTCGCGTGTAAGCATCGCACAGTAGAGATACGAGAGCATCAACGCATCACGCACGAGAGAATATAGCCTAATTGCAGGCATCAGTATAGAGAGAGAGAGATAGAGAACTGTACGCGCGTTACACGCGTGCCCTTCAGCGGTAAAGCACGTACGCGCGCATCGCAGAGACTCTTTCGCCCTGAGGGTGGCGCGCGTCGCGTTCGTTCATTATCGAGAGAGAGAGAGAGAGAAGGGAGAAAGACACGAGATGTAGGTACATGACTCGTGATTGACTGACTTTATCCCTCTATCGGAATTTCGTAATATAATAGGCTTGTAATTGATGATTATATGCGAAGCTTGCTGTTTTCTATATCGAGACCTTCTATCCTCTGCATCATGACGATCGAGAAACACATCGATGTGATTGATGTTGAATTTGGAAATGCGCTCTGTATGGGAATTTGATTAGAGATGGGAGTTTGTATAGTATACATATACCTATATACCTACAGCTCTCCGGAGTTCATGTTTGCATTGTGAATGTTCGAGAGCTCGCGGGGGGGGCTCCGTGTTTGCCGGAGCAATAAATTAATAATTGTGCTATATATGTCCTACTGAATATTTGCTCGCAGTGCCGGATTATTATATAGGTCATATCGTCTGCGTTGTAAATTAATAAGAACGAATCTTCTTGTTTATAAAAAAATTGACTGAAGGCACAGCAGCGACACTGTACTATATAGTGAACAGAGGATGTCGTTAATTAGTCGTCGCGAGCGCGGGGATAACTTGTTTCGCTCGATAAAGTCGTTAGCTCGTAGCTCACGACCGAGTAGTGTGTCGCGCGTCGACACGGCATGCAAAAGTCGAGCTTTTACTTTTAACGACCCGCTGGCATTGATCTTCTCGACCGAGAGAAGTTTGCGAGCCGGTAAGATCCTGTTGTGCCGCAGCTGTCCTTGGGGAATTCTAAAATTTCCAAGTTAATCCTCGTTTGGCATAAATTTTTCGATTTATCGATGAAACTTGTTTTCACCGGAAATTCGAGCTTTTAATATTCTCTCGCGTTCAAATTTGCTTTCCATTTGCGCAGTTACAATATCGTTACAAAGCAGCAGCAGTATAGCATCCGACATAATAGACCTCGAAAAAAAAATCAACGAAATTGTCGTCCCTTGCGGACAAAGGCGCAGGGAAAAAGTTTCCATCAAAGCGAGCACAAATCATCCATCCCAAACAATAAATAACGCCATTTTTACAACCTCTCTCGCTCGCTCCTCCCCCAGAATTTCCCGCAAAATCTCGCACACACCGTCAAAATAACCGGGTCGACGCCGCCAGCCGAGCGCGAATTTCCGAAGCGCATTACTGCCGTAAAATAAATCTTCCTTCTTTTTCCCCCCACGCACGCTGGATTTTTCTCTCTCTATACGTATACACGGCGTCAGCAGCGGGGGGAGTAGAAAAAAAAGAGGTGTATATATAAGCTGATCGACGCGCGACAGAGCTAATTGCCCTGTCAGGCTGAAAGCGCGCTCGTCGCACCAGGTATATCCGCTCGCGCGTTTTGCTAATTACCTATTTTTAGATAAAGCGACGTCGCTCGCGAAAAAGTTCGCGTATAGGTATTTATGCCAGGGACGTGTGCGGCGCGGCGCGAACGCGCTTAATTGGTATTGTTGCGCGTGAAAGGCAAAAAAAGAAGCGCGACACCAAAGCATCGGGTTTTGCGCGCTTATTATTCGAGGCTTTTCTGTCGTCTGTAAAAACTGAATTACCCTCCGATGTACCTATACTGTACTGATACAACACAATAATGATGAGTGTTTTGCGGTTTTTTAATATACCTGTATAGATAGAGTAGAGCTTGATTATAATGGATGACAATTGGCACGCCGATTAATCTAAATTACACGAGGTCGAAATTAATGAAAAACAATTACATAGTCTGTGCAATTACGGGGGTGTAATCACGTATAGAGAGGGGACTGCACTGTAACGCGGCAGATCAGAGAGCATCTACGTATAGTCAAAGCTAATCCCTGGTCTCAAGATTCCCTCTCTCGGTCTATAGTGTGTCTCGCTCTCTCTCGAGTTGAGAGCCGCCGCGATATTGCTGATGCTCGATAACAATAGAACAAGAGAGAGAGAGAGAGAGAGAGAGAGCCGAGCCCTTGGCCGCAGAATGCAGTTCTGTGGCGGGTATTTAGAGGCTGTTTTCATCAGGATTGTTGCGGTAATTATGTTGATGGAGTTTCGGGCAACTGGAAAGCTTTCCATTCCAGGCCAACTTGCCGAGAGAGTTGCGACACGTATTCAATCTAATATCCTTGGCCATCAGGAATGATGTATATATATACGTCAGCGCACTCTCGACATCAGGTTCTATCACTTCAAAGATCGTAACAAATCCTCAGAGGTGTCGAGGTATTAACGGCAAAGTTCGTCCCAAATCAGTGTCTAACAATCGGCCTCGAGCTCTCTCAGTCTTTGACACCTACTACTCGCGCCTTCTGTGTATATCCCATAATACCCTCTCTGCTGCAGTTCTCACATATGCGGGTGACATTCGCATACTCATATATGCGCACACGGACGTGCAGGAGAGAAAACGCCAAAGCTCGACGGCGGCGGCGGCGGCGGCTGCGTTATTGCGGTCAGGGGCTTCGAGTTACCACCACCGCCAAGCAGAAAGAGAATCCCGCGGTGCTATAGCCCACTGTGAATTCGATCCCCCTGTGATGTATGCACACGCGGCGGCGGCGGCGCTATATACACTCGCTCTCTTTTCTCGTTCGCGGTTAGCGCTGCTGCTGCTCATTGTCCCTCTCTCCCGTGCGAGCTGGAGTGCGTTTGATTTTGCCCGGGACACAAAGGATTAGGAGGAGGGTCCAGTGGGACGTGGGCCGATTTTTAATTTTGCACTGTGCTCTCGCGGGTGAGAAAATTGTGTGTAAGTAGCCGAGATAGAAATGAGTTCGCTGACCCAGTTGCAACATAATTTTCTCGCTTATTATAACGACGTATAAAATTGAGTTTAACACAGTGTACTACATCGGGTATAACTGATGCATGGAACGTCAAGTATTTTCGGAATAAAAAAATGTAAAGAATCTCAATACTCTCTCGAGCGTCGTAAAAAGAGAACCTACCTCGCTCTCTGCGGCGGTCATTTTTCTGCCCCCGCTGTTTTACTATCTCAGCGCTGAATACATAATGAATCACCGAATAGCATTTTCCTTTACGAGCCGGATCGTCAAATGCCTCTGATGCGTGTGATGCTACAACATTATGATGCATAAAGGTATATAACTGTAATGACGATCGTTTTACGGGACGCGTTGTACCGTTCGCGTATACTACTATACCTACACGAAAAAAAAAAAAAAAAGAAATCGGATCGCGAAAAAGGCGTCGGCTTAATGATCGATTCGCCTCTATCGGCTTAATTGAATCTCGAACGGCTGTTTAACCGTTGATGGAGAGTACAGTATAATCGATATCGGAGATATTCCTAGACGCAGTCATTCGTCTTATCAATTCATTACGCAGATAAGCCATCAGTTCTCTGCAGTATAATAGTAGATCTAAATTCTACAATTTTCCATCCCAGCGTGAAATCCGATGGAGAAAAATAGCTCGACGCAATATCAGCGCGCACTACCTCGTCCTTCGCCTCGGCCTGTATTTGTTTTTGCGTCAGCGAGCAGACACTGACCGACCAATCGATCGTTGTGAGAAAAGAGCGTCGGTGCATCCGCTCTCGGCCGATTACGCAAGCGAGAGGGTGTCGCGCTGATACTCGATCTGAGCTGCTGCTGCTGCTGCTTCTGGACAGAGAAAAAAGCGAGAGAGAACCGATACACCTCCGCAGAGCCTGGTTCTGAGAATGACAGTGCAATTTTTCAAAGCGATGCTGCTGCGCCTCTCGTATATGTGCGCGGAGAGAGAGAGGAGGGGGGGGTATAGTGTGTATTGTGGTTTGGAGTTTCAATGGATTATTGGTATGAATGGTCAGGAATTTTTCGATGGCTATTGTTGAATTAATAAAGAGATTTCTGCTGGCTTTCGATTTGAAAATATATTTTTTTTCTCTTATGAAAATGCAGTACGAAATGAAGTATATTCGGTTTCAATATCCGAGGGTTGATTAAAAAAAAAAATATACGTTCATCACTGGACTGTATCAAAAGCGAATATCCGTCGAATCAAAAAATCGCACCGTTCATTAAACCGGAACGAGATAGTGAGAGAGAGTACATTCGCTAGCTTGTCATTTAATCTATGCACATAGATATATATCACGCGTCACACTTTTCACCAGATTTTTCTCATCACGCACCGGCTCCGTTATTCAATAGCTCGAAATTTTTTCAAACTCTCCCTCGCACATGTACATAATAATACTGTATCGCATATCCTCTCACGATACGTATAGTGTCCATTATCTCAGTTCCAATTACAGAAATGTGCCCGTATAGCCCGCGGCCACGGCGTATAGCTGACCCGATATACTCGCCGACGCCGTCATGAGGAGAAGTTCATCGTCGAGTGCCATCAAAGGAAGCGATAGCGCAGAAGCGCGCACGCTAAGATGGAATTATAAGGGAGTAGCGCGCGCGATTGTGAGCTCAATTATACGTAAATGCGTATAATCGCAAGGCTGATGTGTTAGCTCTCGCGGGAATTAATCCATACACGAGAGCTACGATGATGATGACGATGGATAATACTTGCAAATTGTCCGACACCTCGCGACCTGCTTTCTATATAATATAATGTGTGTATAGTATAGAGGATCTCGTCATTATCGCTGTAAAAGATATTATTCGTTTAGAAATCAATAACACAGCTTGAATAACCGAGTACGAGTTTCAAGTACGTATAGCAAAGCGTCTCAAAGCTAACGTCAAAAGGAGCGATACGACGAATTTCCTGATTTTTCCGGGCAAGAACTCGGTCAAAGCGAGGGAGATCTCGAAAGTAGAACTGGACCAGAGAGAGAGAGCGAATATTTATTATTTCGACTGGACCATTTGAGACGGAATGTTCCATATAACGCGAGCGTGTCCTAAAGAGACAAAGGGAATGAGATGGAACGTCGTATTATGTAGGCGAGTCGTAGAGAGAGAGAGAGAGAGAGAGAGAGAGACACGAGAAAGGGAATAAGAGAGAGGCGGGTGCGACAAAGCGACGACGACGCACGGAGCTCAAATTCCGCATGGGAATGCGCTCTTCTTTCGCATCTCGCGATTTCGCTTTGCGATTTCGAGATGCACGCTCTCTTCGCAACGCCTCACTGCGATCTCCCTTCGCCGCACGAAAGAGGGAGAGAGAAAGAGCTTCTACTGCTCTCGTCGTCTTTGCGCTTTCTTTTGCATCCTTTTATTGCGATTTCTCTGCACTATCCGGCTCGAGAACAAGATTTTCTTTAATAAATTCTCATGGCTTTGCTGCGCTGCTTCTGGTACATATATACACAGCACACGGTATAATAATATGCTCTTGACATTCTTTTTATCGCATCGCAATTTATCAGAACTGATAAATTGATAATCTTGATTAATCTATAAGCTATATAGCCTGTACGCCAGTAATTATAAGAATTTCATTAACCGTTTCCCGCGAGTCTAGGTCAACAAAAGCCTTATCAGCATCAGCTTGGTATATAATACCAATAACCATTACTCCGAGATATATCTCGCCTCCCATAGACTCACGAGGTTCGTTGAAAATCCGTCAAAAAAATTTCAATCCCGCTCCTTTTTCCGACCTACCGTTTTCTCATAACCGCGGCTATCAGCCATACTCTCGAGCGAAGATAACGGCTCGCGAAACCATCGCGGTGTAAAAGCCCGAGCGCGCGCACGCCGTGTATATAGCAAATGCCGATTGATAAGACTTGCGCATATAAACAACTGGAGTAGCCGACATAATGGCGCAAAACGAGATTTCGATAAAAGCTGCCGAGCCCGCAGCAATTACACGCGGTGAATTTATAAAACCATTCGATCGGCTTGGAAATTTCGGATTTTATACGTTTTAATTGAGCTTGAGACTGACGTGCGGCTGGTGCACGTTGTATATATAGTGTAGGGACTTTAATTGAAGCGCTTCTGAGCGAACTGCGGGGATTTAAGTATAAGCTATTAGAATTGCTGTTTTCTCGGTATTTACCGACCGTGTACTTCTCGAATGAATGCTCCCGAATGAAAAGATCGCGTGACAGTGAATAAAGGATTTGAAAAATTTGGCTGTACTTTTCGGGGCTTATAGTATAATCACGCGAGATACTCTGCTAATGACGAGAGGAATTTCTTTGTGAAGAATTATTGCTCCGAAAGATCTGGATTCATATACATATTATATACTTTGAAAGCAAAAAATCTAGCATCATTTCTCGCCATTCGCATATATAACATAAGAGCGCTTCATTGTTGCGATACCGAGAAGCAAGTTTCACTCATAACAATATACGTCCTGCTCTCCTGAGAAAAAAGAAACAATAAGAAGAGAGATCCCCCTCGGGCTAAACAATTAATTATTCAGTCAAACGGTGCATTATCCAACGTCATATAGAAGAAGTGACACTGCAGCGGAGCTCGTAACAATTTCAGCAACAACAACAACAACAACAACAACAACACAACACCCTCCTTACCCACAGCAGCAGAAGCAGCTCCTCCTTCTGTTTACTGTTTCGCACAACGAGAGCTCATACTATACTCCCGCGACTTTTCCGTATCAGCCTCGGATCCGTGAGAACAGCGGCGCTGAAAGACCGGCTCGTAACTAAAACGTGGAAATGAAGCCCGAGAGCGAGAAAAAGAGAGTCGGCGGCGCATTCGTTGCGTGTCAAACTGGCTGATTAAGTCCCGGGCGCGCATAAAGAACGTGAGAAAGAAGAGCGACTGTTGTGTTTTCGCTGGATATTCTGATGTGCGAGAGATGTGCTGATGCATTTCTATATGGACGTATATCGAAGTAGGCTAAGAGTATATTAGTATATTTAGAAGACACAATGGGAAAAATCATTATACTAATACATGCGTTTTAGGCGGGCTTGATTGATTCTTCTCTGTACATTGAGTTCGTGATAATGGTCCGATTTAACTAACAGCCTCAATTACGTCACTGTGTACAGCAAGTGGGTTAGCGAAGAATGTCAGTGGAGCAGGTCTGCGTTGAAACAATGCAAGTAGCCGAGGCTAAACATGTGACGGTATAGAAAACGACGGTACTGTATCCAAAATTGTCTCTTTGAAATAATTTCGACTGTATAATCACGCAGCGCTCGATGATGATGGAAATCTCGTCGCCAGCACTCGACGCAGTCCTAATTCAATATAACCAGCTAGCTCGAAATTTAATAACGCGCACATACAGTTCAGCCTATCGCACCAGCGCTCACATCAAACATGCGCGCGACACCCATATTATTACAAACACACAGAGAGAGAGAGCGAGCCAAAAAGCCGCACAATACACGCTCGAGCAAAAGCCAAATATTGCGCTTTAATTCAGCGGTGAGAGGCCCGCCCGCCTATATATTGTTTATCCTGAGCGCGCGAATTTCCTCTCACGCTCGCGTTATACCTCTCTCTCGCACACACACACACGCGCGTATTATAAGAATAAGAGCAAAACCGCAGCCGCGCGCGTACGCCGCAGGAGGAAGTACCTGTAATAACAAGACCAGTGCGAAGGCAAAGCGAGAGAGAGAGGGAAGAAGTCGCTCGACGTGGTTTATCCTGTCTCTCTCGCTCGCTCGCTTGCGCTTGGAAAAAAAGGGAGAAAATGAGCAGCACGAAAAGGGACCGAGAGAGGCTGATGCCGGAGAAGAACCGGTTCTCCACTGAGTCTCTCTACTATACTCGCTCTCGTCAGAGGGCATCGTTTCCTCTCTCTCCTGCTGCTGCTGCTGCTGCTGCCTGCTACTCGTCGCGCGCCGCCACGCGCCTGAGATGCACCTGCACACTCGTATATGCCTCTCCTCTTCTCTCTCTCTCTCTCTTTACCGCCGTTATCCTGCTGCTACTCCTGCTGTTGCTGCTGCTGCTGCTTCGTTTATAGCTCGTGGCGCGCGAGTCCCTTTTTCCAACTCGATTTTGTCTTTCTAGACTGCATCGGTATACTGCCCCGTGCACACTTTTGTGGCTAATATTCCGTCGTTTATATATGTGAGAGCTTTTATTTTCGGGTGGCCAGACGTTCTTCTTTTTTTTGCTTGCGGCGATGGAGGATATTATAATATAAAAGAGTAAAGAAGAACTTCTCGCAGCGAGTATTTATATTCCGATAGCCGCGATTATCGATAGGTCGATGCGAGAAATAAACTCGCTAAAAACGTCGTTAACGACGACGCAAACAAGAACGCGCTCTAGCCGTGAGCTAAATTTTTTAGTCCGCTCGCTCACCGTCGTATATATAGGAGAGCTCCCCGCAATGAAGCGAATTTCCTGTTGCGCACTCAAATTGCCGCGATAATATAGCTCACGCGCAAACGACTCCAATCAGAGCCTAAAGCATCCACTATATACAGCGAGAGCGCTTAGCTAAAATCAATTTCCACCGAGAGGTGGAAAAAACAAAACGATGAGATCTGTATATATATACGGACTCATCAGCACCCCATATACACGGCGGCGATTATTATTATTATTATTATCATACAAAGCCGCGTCTCTCAAACTTCCATAATATACGTATATAGAACTGAGCTGTGTATTACCTATATAGAAGCCTCAAGTTTGCAAGGGGCAGCCGCTCCCTGCGCACTTCCTCTCTCTCTCTCTTTCGCCGGTGCAAAACTCGTCCATAACGGCCCCGGGGCTACCATCCTCTGCCAGAAGCCGGGATCTCTCTCTCTCCTTCTCTCTGCAGCGGTCGCTTTGTATAGCCACTTATGCTGTATGTGTGTTGTACCTGTATATATGTTTGGTTCGAGGCTGACCTTTGTCTAGTCGATTCTCCGCCGCCGCGATAATCTCATAACCGCGAGAGTAGTCGTTTTTTTTTCTTGTCTCGGAGGAGGAGATTGCAAGCACTAAAGCGCCGCTTGATGTATATGAACATGTTACCGAGAGATATCGCTGCGGGATGGAAGCAGGCTTTTAATCGGGCGAATTGCGCGATTAAGTCTTGATTTAACGATCATTTGTTGAAAGTCAGCGCACACGTACGGGATGGATTATACACAGTTAAGGAAAATAATGCGAATAAGAAAGAAAGAAAGATGCCAATCTATATAGCAGAGGGCCGAATTTCGGTCGTGCGGTTTCTCCGATCTCGGTGAAACGATCGGCTTCGAATGAACGACATCCTCTCTCTCGAGCGCCAGCTGTTTATTTCGTCGGCAAAAATCACAGCGCGCGCGGCCGTCGGTGCTTTTGAATGTGCTTCGCTGCTTTTTTTTACACTAGGAATGCTGCGGTTACTTTTCAAAAGTTCGTCCGCTACCCTTTTTGAGAAGACTGTAATTTAGAGATTAAAAAGGCAGTATATGCGCGCGCGGTAAAAAATTTGAATAGACCCGCGCGCATATGGCATACGTATAATATATACCTACACGTATCGTTTTTGCTCTATATGCATACAGAGATGAATGATTGCGAAATTAATTAATTCGCTTCCAATGCGGTAAATCATCATCCGAAAGAGAATAAAACAATGGGGAAATTAATAACACGTGTATATAATATACCGATCTTTCGCGCTTCATTATATAGCCCAGTTATATAATAATAATAATAATAATAATAATAATATGCCGCGCTCCGTGAGTATATTAGTAATAAATTGACCGGTAATCTCATTAGACGACATCACAGAATATAAGCTCGAGCAATCAAAGCAAGTAGGCCAATTTAAATAAATTACCGCGTTAACATTCCTCTCGGCTCAAAAACTAAACGTCCATTGCTCTCTGTCCCATCAAGAACAGCAGAAGCAGTAGTATATATAGTATTAGGCGCAATCCATTAACGGCGTCGCCTGCGAGAGAAAGTCGGCCGTAAACAAACAAAACGAGGCTCCTAAAAACCAGCAGCAGTAGTAGCAGTCCGATAAGGGCTCACACGTGCAGAGCGCGACATCAACATTTTTTAATCAGAAAATAGAGTCTTCCACGGTCAGCAATTTCGTTGCCGATGAAAAACCACAGAGAGAGAGCAGAGAGATGATAAAGAGGCCAAGTCCAGAGCGTCACGATGTATATACGCGGCGATCGATTATTGTCCTGCGGCTTTTGCTATCGTCATATTTTTACGCCCTGAGAGTGGGAGCCGCGCTGCCGTAATAGTTTTATAGAGTCTCGCAAAGCGAAGTAATGACTCGTCAGAGGTGAGAAATCCGCCGGAAAAGTTCCTGAATTATACGGCAGCGAGGGAGAGCTGCAGTAGTGGGATGATACTTTTTCGATGATGAGAGCCTCGGCCGATTTTATGCGCGTGCTCGGTTTTATGGCGCGCGATGTAGCTGCAAACTTTTTTCCGGGGCTGCATTTTGAAGAGCGATTTTTATATATTTTTCTCAAAGCTCGAACCCAGTTTTTACGTTTATTAGTTTCTTTTTTTTACAAAAGACAGCGGCGTCATAGGAAATGGAATTTAATCGTAAGAAATTTTTTCGATTTCGAGCAAAAATTCATTAACCATAATTATTATTTGAGTTACAATGCGCCGGAATGTTTTTTCGAATTGCAATTTTTATACCTTTCACAAAGCTCGAACTCTCTTTTATATTCTACGTTCTTAAGCTGAGGGTTTTTTTTACGTATAATAAATTTTAATTATACAAAAGTATATTGGGTATAAAAATCGGCTACTTTTTGATATACTTCCATAGTGCGCTAAATCAAATATGCTGCGAGCGGAAATTCATTAATTTTGTTCAGCTCGTTGAAAATTGTTAATTTCAAAACTTTAATATAGTACACGTCCAGTGAAAATTAAAAACTGAATAGTACAACTCATTCATTCGCTCTTCTAAAAGCTCGAATTAATTACGCGAGCCTGCACACACAATATCGCTCTCGAACCAATAAATTCAAAAGAAAAGGCACCCGACCATTCGTTCTATCTCTAATCCTCCTTGTGCAGCAGCAGCAGCCCTTTCTTACATTTCTCTAGTACTCTCTAATATTTCTGTTATACTGCACGGCGCTCTATTTCTCTTCTGCTTTCCGGCGTCGGACCTGTTAATGGAAAAAGAAAATTTATAGCGCCGACGTTGCGCTCTCTCTCACCCGCACCAGCGGTTCGTATAATACCTGCGGGAGATAAAAACAAAGGCTTTGCTTTGAGAGAGAAAGGGGTATGGTAGGACCGCTGCTCCCGTGTGTGTACTCGAGACCGAACGTCTATATAATATATAAACACAAGTATGTGCGGTATGAACGAAAGCCGTAGTTTCTCTTCGAGGTATTATAAAAGATATCGTCGATCGTCTGCTGCTCTTCCATTATTGTATTTACACACTGGGGTTATGTATTGCTGCCGCTGTATGTATGTTGTACCAGCGTGTTTATAGGTTTTTTTTTCTTTATATTGACAATGTTTTAATTTTCTGTTCGAAGATCAGCGTCAACGCGTCGAGGAATATTCGTTATTGGAATCGTAAAAACTTTATCGCTCGATATGCAGCTGCGTAATAAACTATACTCCGATAATACGACGTGGGATTTTCATCGATTTGAATAACATTTTTATTAGCGTCTCATGTACGCGCGTCGGCGTATACATTGTCGCCGGAAAAAATCCATCGCTTATCTGATGATTTATACATATATCGCGCTCGTGTATAAAGGATTAAACGAGAGCTCGAGCTTGCACTCGATAGTTTCCATTTTTATTTAGGACGGTACTTTATCAAAACTTTTTTTCTGCGCGTTAAATCTCGCGCTTGTGTATGTGTTTGGGTTTTTTTTTCGAGCGGCGATCAAAGAGCATCAGTGAAGTAATGATGGCAAAAAATAATTGAAATTGAAATAATCACTTGAATATCATCGAGAAAATGCTTTTTTGAATAGCGGCGATTATTATTATTATTTTTTACCGGCGCGTTTTTTATCCGTAAAAAATGTTTGCACATACTCCGGAGGTATGAAAGCTCAGCTCGCTTTTACTTTTACAAAAAGTTCCGAAGCTTCGAATTTTGCGCGCGGAATTTTAGCATTTCGTTTTGGAAATCAATATGCAGAGATAGAGACTTTTTACCCGCGGCGTTTTACTTTAATAAACTGAATATTTCAAATACACTTTGATACTTGAAACAGCATGCGTTTGCACAATTTTACAATTTATTCGAACCACGCTCTGTTAAGTATTTTTTGCACTTTTTACGCAACAAAAACGAGTATACGATCGCATCGTGCAGATGGCAAAATAAAAGTGTAATAATATTACGGGCTTTACTCGGAATAATAAAAATAATATTAAAAATATAACGAAAATTCCAGCTAAACGTAAATACGCGGAAGCATCCATTAAAGAGCACACGTACACTCTCGGCATTAGCTTCTTCTACACAGCCTCACACACACACACACGCGGCACATCTTGGAATCTCGCGTTCCGTTATACAGCTCGGATCCAGTTTTCTCCCAGTGAAATTTCATCCGCGCGGCTTTTCCATTTCGCCCATAATAATTATCGATTTTCACGTGCAGCAGCAGCAGCAACGTGTCTGCGCGATCGATTTGAAATACGCGACAAATGCATTTGCCGCGATTAAAACTCCCCGCGGCTCTCGATTAAAGTTCCGGGAGCCGAGCACGCTGGGAAAAAAAAGTTAATTGATTCGGTTGACGCGCGCTTCGCTTCGTTAGCGCTCATTCGCGCGATCGCCGCGTTTTCGCTCTGTGTCTTCCCCGATGGAGTCATTTAATTGCGTCGAGGTGAAGATGTGTAATCGGTCGGGGCTTTTTTTACTCGGTACTGAATTAGTTGCGCGGATGATTTACTCGGTTTTGTCGGGTGTCGCAGATTGCGAGGTATTTTCGTTGTGTTGGCTGGTGTATGTGTTTTTAGGATTCTTAATTGGGGCGATTGTTGTCGCACACGTGTGTATCAGACGTCGAGATAGAATTTAGATTTACACTTGCTTCTTTTCTTGTCATTATTTTTTTTAATTGTATTAGCATTTTATATTCGTCCGAATGATATGATGCTGGTGATGATGAGTCATCGTAATTATCCGCATTGATAAGAATTTTTAAATATGAATTTTAATTCCAGCGCAAGTTATTCTCATACGATTATTTCAGCTATAGGACGAGCCATAATATCAAGAGTCGTTGAACTTTCAGAAACTCGCTTATATATTGCAGAATCAACGAATGTAGAGCAAAAAATAAGGAAAAAAAAATTCAGAATCGATGACGATCAGAGCGTTATGAATTTAATAAAGTCTCATATAAATTATTCAAACAGAGATCGAACGAGCTCCAATTTACATTCGCACGCAGAAATAATACGCTGAATTTTACAAGAGACAATTTGAAGCAATCGAAGAATTATTTTTATAATCGATTGCTCTGCACACCAGCCGAGCATCGGATCATAATCTCTCATGCTACGTCCCATATAATACAGTGGAAATAATAACAAAAGCCAGTTAATACCAGCCCCGGCGATTTGTGGGAAACGAGCTTCCAGTGTCCAACTTTTTTCCTCCCAATTATCGCAATTACATCGCGCAGCGTTTCCTCATCCAGAAAACTATAACAATCCAACAGCAGCAGCAGCAGCAGCAGCTTCTCTGTAGCCTTCCTCCTCGCGAAAAGAACGAGAAAGCCGCAGACGCTGGGTTCGCATAAAAAGCGCGCTTCCACAGACTCGGCATAATCCTCGTTATATATGAATCAGTTTTTAGCGCGTATACGCGGAGGAAACGGACGATTTACGAGTAGCTGTGCCGAGCCAAGACGAGAGAGGGTCGCTACACACACACCCTCTCTCTCTCTCTCCGTTCCTCCTTTCGTTTTATAAATGCTCTTGCTGCTCGAGACAAGAGCGTGAATGGGAACCGACGAGGCGGCAGCAGCGGAGTACACGCGCGTAATTACGCATTATCTGGCCGGTAATCCGCGGGATGAATGAACGGCCGAAGGTTGAGGTGACCGTGTACGCGCTCAGTCGCTAGCTTTCAGTAATACCGCTCGCGCACTACTACTCCGAGAAGTGACGAGGAAGTAATCTTGCGCTTGAGATGTTAATTCAGCGGAAATCATCGCCGCGCGCGTTAATCGTAAATGGAGTTTACTACTTTCGACTACATCAATTTTTCTTCTATATGCTCTCGCGGAATGTGTGTACTAAAATGTTGCAGAAATAGCATATACGAAAATATATTACGAGAAATTTCCTAGAATACCAAATTTAAATTTAAATGACAAAAAGCGGGTAATGAAAATACGAGAAATAATGAGCACTGGAAAATAAGTTTTTAAATTGTATGATTCAAAATATAATTGGATTCGTAATTAGAGAATTTTTGTTGCTTTTCATCATTACAAAAATAAAAATAAATAAAGCGGACGATTCTCCCCTCGAAAGTCGTTTTCCGTGATATTAGTAAATATTGTAGTAATAAAATTCAGTCGGAACGTGGCACGTGTGTGTATCCGAGCCACGATTGAGCGCAGACGTTTAACGGCAGCGGTCAGCGAGTAGAGACCGGTATAAGTAGGTGGCAGATGGTCATTCGAATAATCGTAATAGGAGTTTTTCGGGCTGTCGAGGCGGGGCGGCGGAGCAGGTACTTTCGGTTGGGAACAGCGTCACGTGCTTCACGTCGTGTTATACACCGCATATATAACTCTTGGTGAATGAGTTACCGTATATATAATTTATGAAATACAACCGAGATACAAATGCGTATTCACATTCTTATACTTTTTAATTGAAAGCAGAGTGAAAAGAGTAATATTATAATTTTCCCTCCACACACACACACTGTAGTCTTAAACTCACCGTTTACAATATCGTACAATGTAGTACATGAACGTCAAGTCGTCACATGTATACTTAAGCTCTTTGTCTCTTTCATCATATATATAAATCATAAACTGAGTAGAGAGGTATACATACATCTCTGGAAGCAGTAGCCGAAGAAAAACGCGACAAATTGCCGGCCATCAAACGGGGAGGAGAACGGAAGCATATAAGAAGCATCAGAAGGTGGGAAAGTATACGTACGCGATTTCGCTCTTTGACTTTTCAATTCTCGGCTCATATACGCGACGGAGACAACGACCGGACGGAAAGGCGTGTAAACGGCCGCGCGCGACACTTCTCTTTCTCTGTCCTAAACAAGTTAATGGCCTTTTCTGATTCTCGTGTGCGTGTGCGTATATATAAGGCAGAGCCGAGACTCGGCGCGACAAGGTTAACGGCAGTTGGCCTTGAGGGCGATTTAATTCGATTGCCCGCAGACAATTAGCGGGCGTTTCTGGAGATTAACTTTTTAGGAGAGAGAGTGAGTTCATTCGCGAGTTGAGCGGCTGTGTGCTGCAGCTGCAATCGAGGGAAGAGCGATAAAAGTACAGCGCAAGCGAGAGATGTACTAAAAAGTTGGGGCCGAGCGATAAAAGTGTAAAACTATTTTTAGGAGCTGCTATATAACGCCGGATGATTACGTTCGCTCTTTTATAATACCTCTTTTGATAATTTTCAGCTTCTCTTTGGCGAATTTTCCATCTTAATCCGGCTTTGCCACAATTTCTTTGAAACCCGCAAAGTTTGCATCGGCTGGAAAACTCGATCGTCACTCGTTCGGGTATTATTTTTTTTCGATGAAAGCAGGCGAATTTTTTAAGGATTTAACAAAAAAAATAAAATCAAAGCGAGAGAGTGCAGTACACCTGTTTGTTTTTCATCCTAGGCCCAGAGAGCCTTTACATAACGAGATCATTAGGGAGGGAAAATTTGTCCATTCATCGGTCGCTCCACTTCTCCATCTCTTTTTTTTCAGCAGACCCTCGGAGATTTCCAATTAACACAGAAAGCGCGCTCGCGCGGAGTCCGTAAAAGTTTCTAATTAAGAAATCCAGCGATGAAGCATCGACGAAAGACGCGAACCAATCTATGAGAGCTTTTTTCCTCCGAGCAAACGCTTTTTATCGATATTTTTTCCATTATATCTTCTTCTTCTGCTTCTTCTTCTGATGCCTCTTTCCTAGCAGCAACAGCAGCAGCTTCTTTTTCTCGCGGATCGACTTTTTCTGTAAGAGAAATCGTGTCGAGCGCACGGGGATTAGCACTCTGGAATCTGCAAGTGCTGCACAACATGTCGTTATAGCGGAGAGAGCATATCTGTAATTCATAATTTTAATAATGCGATTTTGCATCCAACCGCCGTGAATAATTAGCGCAGCTGAAATTTTCGAGTGTATTATGAGAGCAATATGACCGCGGGAATAGCAGGTATATAGCGGCTCCGAATTCAGCGGAACGACGAAATTATACGCGGCATTAATTAAATTAGCATATTACGTTTCTTGAAAAGAAGAGCGAGTAATTCTTCGGATCTACCAAAAAGTTACGATTCCTATTTTTCACTGACCCTGATTTTTCGGGTGTCAAATTAGTCCAGCGACTTTTATTTCGAAAGCTACGAGGCTCTCGAATCAATAACCTATTGGAATAATGACAAGTCAATTATCCCCCGTAATGTATTGGTGAATAGCGACCAAAAGAGCCCGATTAAAAGCCGCGGCCAATTAATTCGGCCGTCACGTCTCGCATCTCATCTAGTTTCTCAAAATTGATTATATCAAAGCACACGGTCTCTTCTCGGACTAGGGGGATAATAATCATAAGCAGCAGAATGAAGAGCGATGGGAATGCGATAGGGCCGGTTACGCGCCGTTTCCTCAGATTCCGTCGATTAGTGCCGCGAGAGGCCGCGCGATCACTTTCTACTCCGGCTACTTTTTCGAGAGGGACTACCCGTCGTCGTCTCGTGGGAAAGCACAGAAGAGGACTATTTGTCTATCCTTTATCCTCGATTATGTACACACGCCCAAGCGCTTCTCTCATACTATTTTTTCTCTTCTTTCTTCTCCTCATCTCTATCTCTCGGTATAGTGAGCCTCTTTGATGCTCCATTGTACAGCGGGTTTTCCACTTGGCTTTCTTCTCTCTCTCTCTCTCTCCTGCTCTTCTTTGAAGGTCGGCTGAGTAGAAGAAGAGCTACATTTATTAAAAGGCTTTACAGTGCTTTTTACGACTTGTCTACGACGAATTTAACGAGTCTGTTAAACTGGAGAATTTATTTTAATGCGACGTAGGTAAAATTTAGAATTACCCGGCGCGATGCAGGAGGACTGCCGTTATCCGGAGCTACGACGTGTTTCGTAGTTGTCACGAGCTGCCGGATGGACCTTTAAAGTTTGAATTGATTGCTTTGTCAATTTTTTTCCCCGGAATAAGCTTCTTCCAGCTCTTTCTGAAAACGACCGTGCGGTCTTTATCGCTACCGTTAACCGGTGTCGTATCTCGCGCTGAAAATCCAAAGGTACACTATAAATACAATCCCATTCGTTATTGCACGAATCTCATCAACTGTACATCATCACGATTTTTAATTGGCCGGAGAGACGAAGATTAAAGAAAAAAACGATCGAGATATCTCCTCCGAATGAATCAAACGTAATAGACCGAGTTTTCGCTCTCTCTCTCTCTCTCTCTCGCGCAATAAACACTCATTACCCTCGTCAGGTCTACACGCAGCGGCTCTATCAATGAGAGAGAATCTTCCCTTTAAAAAGTACCTGTTAAGCGCTCGGAAAAAGACTCCGCCTCGTGTGCACGCACGCACGCACCGGCTGGTTTATGCTCTTGTCTACGAGCTACACGTACGTTTCCTCGTGGGCGTGGTAGTGTGTGTGTATACCGTGCATAGCCACGGCGCTCCTTATTAAGATTTCAGAGCTCTCGAGTATAGTGTAGTCTCTCTGATGATGAATGGAGAGGCCGAATTGATTCTCTTTCTCTGCGTGTATGTTTGTGTGTGTCTACGTGGGCATTTTTATGATGTGTTGTCGGAGAGTGTTAATGTGCGCGTGAGAATTTTCAGTTTTGAGGGAACCGTGTGTGTTATGTAAAGCGTATGGTAAGATCGGAGAGATAATTACACGTAAAAATGAATGTTTATGGGAGGGATAACCGTAAAGAGCGTACGCACGCGTGATTTTAATGACGTGCAAGAGTTATTAGCATCGAGCTTCGTATAAGTAATATATTTTATATAATATGAAATGCGTATATAGGTATATATGCATCAGGCGAAAGCCAATTAAAATAACCCTGATGCGAGAGACGACGAATGTAACCAGTGTAAACGCTCCCGATATTTTACAGTTGAGCAATTTGAGAGAGGGATAAACTGAGAAATTTCGAAAATCAAAAGCGCATAAATCACGTGGCGCTTCTTGGAATCTGCAACGAGACACTAGTTTAGCTCAATCATTAGAAAATTACAGCGAGAGACACTCGAGCTGAATCGTCAAGAAGCTACTCTACTCTCTCCAGCGCTGCTTCTCCGAATCAACGGCATTGTTTCTCATTATACGTTCACGGATTATAATATTCGTCACTCCTGCCTTTATCTCTCTATCCAAGCGAAGGATTTCCAGTCTCGCGACAAATATCATCCGGTCGTCGTAATCCGCATGCGCGAGCATCGCAGGAATCCGATATAATTTCTCAAACCGCTTCTGCCGTGGATTTGGACTTCGTTTTGGCGGCTGCAGGAGCGAGTCTATCGACGGCCGCTGTGTAAAACAAAGTTGGAATGAATGAACGCGAGAGCAGAGCGTTAACCTACGGCTGGTGCTATATATGCTATACTGATGGTGTAAGTGAGGTTTATTCCGGGTTGTTTGTTTTTAGGTTTCCGATTACTGATATGAGCTTAACGTTTTTTTTACACCGTGGTTTCATACCGCTGGATGACATATTGCGATTTTAAACTATATTAGGTTATGATGAATATACCAGGTCTCGAGGTGTAACTGTGAATCCTGCGTGTAGGTAACAAATTGACTAATGTTTGAGCTGTTTATTTAATAATTTGAATTCTAGTCGATTACGCTCGCGAGTATTAGAGCTGATTTCGACTCTATAACATCGTCGCTCGATACTATAGCAAAAATTCATTAATCGGGTCCTAATAAACTCGAGGTATATCATACCGATAGTACCACAAGTTCATAAGGCCCTAAATAAATTTATATTATTTAAGAGCTCTGAAAATGTAGATTTTAAAAATGCTATTTTTCAAATGTATTAGTTTTCGTTCGGAGCGGCGATATATTATCATCTCCTCATGTTGTAGTGTAGGCCACAGAGTATTATAGTATACTAGAAGACTCGTATACGTCTTTTGGTTTTTTTTTTCGGCCCACGCAGGTCCAACAGGACTATTTTGGCATCAGTGGCACACCGCTATATATCCACTGGGCCTACCTTAGTGATGAGAAAATGGGAAAATCATAAGTTCATGTTGACAACTCATAAAAACTCTGGTCCATCGAGCCGGATCTTCTACAAATGCATCTAGTCTATGATAGATCGATGACCCTTCAAAATTAAAAATCAATTTACATTCATCTATCAAGCAATTACCGCTGAGTAGATGAAAAAATCCAAACATCTCTTTTAATATACACAAATCAAGCCCAATGAGATCGACCTTTTAATTGCACCTTGCGTTAACTCCACACACACACACGTCCAGAATAAGCATGCGTGCACGTACGCCAGAAAGAACTCAACGTTCAGTCTCGACTCCGTTCATTTCTCCGTCCGGTCCGTATAAACCAACACAGCCTCGCGCGTGCGACTGTACGTGTATATATATATTCAGATCTGCTCTCTCTTTCGCCTTTTTCCCACAGTGTCCGGTAGGACGCGCTTCTCTGCTTCTTCTTCTTCTTCGCCTCCTTCTCTCCTTGGGCGCTTTCGATCGCGGATAGATTTAGCCCGGTTGCTGCTCCCGCGGCTGCTGATGCTTCTGCTGCTGCTGCTGGCTCTGTCCTTGTCTCCTTCGCGTGCGCTCGTTCATTCATTCGCTGCACCGGCGCGATACGTGCGCCTGCTTCGCGATGTACAGTCCGTGCTTTGCGGCAAACTGGATTTGCTGGGGGGGAATTGGATTGTTGGTTTTTTTCTGCAGATTTTTGCTTTTGAATTTTAGATTTACTTTGATGCGCCTACGTGAAACTGATTATGCAATTTGCATAAGAGACGTGGTATGGATACAACATTTTAAGTAGTAACAGGCTGGATCTGATGAGATTCCGCACGTGAAAGCTGGATGAAAAAGTACATCGTTTAAAAAGTTTAATTGAATTCTTTGATTCCTGCTTCTTGTTAATATCATAATACTTTTAATTAAACTCGCCGGATAAAGTGCAATCTCCTTTTGCAGAATCGTTTGACGGAAATTTTATTCACATTTTATATTACAATTTTACCCATCAGCACTTATTACCTATTTAATACAAATCTTTCTCTATACAGTATCGTCCATCAAAAGAAAATCAGTCAACGAAAATACATATCAAATCTCCAAAGTCCTCCACGTGAACCAAAGTCGATATTCCAAGCAACCTGCCTCGTCGTACTTTCCTACCAACCTGTACCAGCAATACATCCGTAAAGCCGAGTTCGCTCCTTTCATACCCCACCTTGGCCAGTCCTCTCTCGCTACACACACAGCTTCTGCCCTTTTCTTCTATTTTCCCAATCTCCCTTTTTTTACCTCCTTCCCTCTGCCACCCCCCTCCCCCTACCGTCGGCCGGTCGGTCGCGCGCGCAGTGCCTTGGAGGGGATGGAGTAAGCGTGGCTGTTGCCCCCACTTTGTCCGAGCGGAGCACGCGCCGAGTAACTGGAATGTAGCGGCGGCGGACTGCCAGCCCGGATTACACTATGTGCTCGCTCGCGTAGCGCAGGTATATATGGATGCTATACGAGACTGAGAAAGAGAGGATTTATACATCCGCTGCTGCGATGGTGGTAGTAGTAGTGCTGGTGATTCGGATGGCTTTTTTGTCGCTACTCGAGAGAGTGCCTCGATGATTTTCTTTTGCCGGCTTCTTGCTGTTTCTCTTTTGTTCGGAGCTGCTCGCGATGTTGGTTCTGTGCGAGGCTATATGCGCAAGGTCTGATCGGTTGTGGTCGGATGTTTTGCGCGAGATGTACAGTATGTACTTTGTTGCTGGGATGGAGGAATTTTCATTTCAGCGTGGTTTCGAATTCTTGCGTGAATAATGTATATAATTTAATATTTATGGAAAAATTCTTTCCGACCAACGAGAAACACTAATTTTTTATTTATCGCGTGATGCATTTTTATGTTACAGGTAAGCAGAGCTAACGAGATTCCAGAGCACCTATTTATATACGTAAGCGATGCATAAAGATTGTACTACATCACGTCAAATGGTCAAAGAATAATTTTAAAGCCTTTTCACAGCTCGTTCTGATCATACTTAAGCATCGCCTCTGAAACTCCATTACCATCGCTAAATAGCCCAAACTCTGCGATAACTTTTCTCGGCTCCGGAGTATACTTCCTTAGCGTATATATAGCTCTCGTAGTCCGGATAAAAAGTTGGCGCAACCTGCAGCAACAAACACGTCCATCGAAAGATTATCGCTCGCTGCAGCATTACAATCAGGATGAAAAATGAAATACTGCGTGTCTTCTTCGCGAAAAAGCAGTAAAGCCCGCGAAAGATTTCATCTTCTGCTTCAATTTCCCTTTCTCTCTCCCTCATCTCCCTCACTACTGGCCTGCTCCTTTTCGCCAGCTTCTTTTTATTTGCTTTTCCAACTCTAGATGCCGTCGCCGCCGCTCGCTCCTTCCCGTTCAGTAATGGACATTTTTATGCTTTCCTTCTTCCTCTCCAGCAGCAGCAGCAGCCCTTCGGCTCTCTCCGTAGCGCGCGAACGGAAATCGCGATAGTAAACTGGCTGGTTTGTTGTTATACTGCGCTCATTTTATGCGGGCTAATAAATTGAGCTACGGACAGGTCAGATGAGAGATTCTCAAGTTGCTCTCTCTCTCTCTCTCTCTCTCGTCATGCAGATCCTCCTTCCTGCAGAGACTTAGTTTGAATCTTTACTGCATTGGCAAAATCGATAGCTGTAAACATTCGATATTTTGTGAATATTGCCTCAATATTGCTTTGCAAGATTTACCGGATAATTCCACAATATTGCGCACATGGGCAGAATAATAATATTGCTGCAGATCATTTTTTTATTGTCAATATATGTTGTACGATATTTTCTATTCTGGCGAATCTTAAATAACGAAATTGGAGGAATACTCAGAAAATAGATTGGCTGCTATGCAGAAAGTACACCATCACTATATACCTAAATCAAATCACCTCGGAGTTACACTTCCATACCGGCGCGATTCCCACTTCATCCGCACTCTGCGAAGCTCTTCCAAGTTTCCTCGTCTCTCCGCGACGATCGATACTATAACTAAGCATAACCCCGCGGACACGTCTCGCACCTCCTCCTCATCCTCCTCTCTCCCCCAGTACCATATAGCGTCGGATTCTCGCGATCGTTTTAATCGCGGAGCCGGATCGCGACGGCGGATTAGGATTGAGCCAGAAATTTCATTGCGAGAGACTGGATCATAATACGCCGCGATATACCCGTTTGCATGCGAAAGGGGACAGTCGCTCGCGAGCTGTTATTTCGGGATGACGGCATCACAGCGTCGCGCCGAGGGAATTACCGCGATAAGACGTTTAACCGACCTTTAATCGAATTCTCCTCGTCTCTGTCTCTCAGTCCGTCGAGAGAGTCGTCCCATGAAGAATATATACTCCCCGCCAGACATGGGAATTTTATACGTGCCGCCGCGACTATGTATATATAGAAACAAAGACGCGCTATTATACAGCCCACGCCTCTTTCAAGGTTGACTGACGCGATCGTCTTATACTCCTCGACATTATCGTCGGATGGACAACAAGTTTTGCAACCAGTAAATTGTCCCGATATATACATAAGTTTAATTATTTTCTTGTATACGCGAGATATATTAGAGGCTACTTCATGAATGAAACACGCGCAAAATTGTGTTTTCCGCCTCCGGCAAAACGCAAATGCGTTCGGAGGTTTTTCGCTCGTGCGAGTTTCCACTCCAGAGCTGGTGAATGTGGAAAACAGTAATTACGCGAGCGGCGAACATTTACGGGGGCGGAGAGAGAGAGAGAGAGAGAGAGGGCATCGCGTAAGTTTGCAAAAACTTGAACAGAACGAAGTTAACGCCGCGGCTGGCCTCGTGGAAATACGTCAGTCGCAAGACTCGAGGCGAGTGGAGCTTAAATTCTGAAATTTCCCGAGGACGAACGAATTTCCACGGGCAAACTGCGTTACAACTTTTACACATCGCGCCGCGCGCGGACGACTTTGCTCTACTATCTCTAGACTACTTCTCTCCGCTGGATGATTTCTATTTGAAAAGTATTACAGTTCGTCATTGGGTTTGTGTTATTATTCCGCCTGCGAAGCTGAGAATCATTAATACTTTTTCAATTTTCTCAACATTCATCTGGATTAACCATATTCTTGTTCTCTCTCTCTCTCTACTTTATCTCTAACGAGAAACATGTCGAGATAAAGCGAAACATTCCGTCAGGAGAAAAATATAACGCACTAGACGTATCTGATTACGAAAATCCAAAGGTGTCGTGCGCGACGGTAAGGTCAAAGCTCTGTTGACGACACCGTCAACGTCGCTTGCAATCAGGCTTCCGAGCGACGGCGTAATATTTCGCGTCGATGGATCGCTGATGGGCAGCCGTAATTACGTGGTCAAGGAAAATTTCGTCGGGATCGAACTATAGCGATACATTATTGATGATGGTGTATTATAGTTCTACGGCTAAGAATAGAAAGCGCATTTTCGCTTGGTACAACAAGCTGATGCGATGATTAATTTTATTTTATTCCTCTGGTATAACGTTGCACGTCGAACTGACGAATTTGCATCGCGAGAGGCAACAGAGTAGACATATATTATTTTCGAGCCAGTTGAAAAATGCATCAAGGCAAAGAGGCGAGTCCTGGAAAAAGAAACTATCTCTTTTTTAAAGTAATTATATGGATCCATCCTCGTCTGTCTCTAGACGCTGCAGCGTCGCCGCCGGTAGCTCGTGTATTTTTTATGCTTCGCCGTGTCCTTCCGTCTTGCCGTCGCTGGCGTGTACTATAACGAGATTGCTTTTAGTGCATTAGACGAGGGAGTTCGTTTCGCGAGTATAAGCCGAGAGAGAAAGAGAGAGTGCACGCGGCAGCGGCGGCGGCGGCCGCGTTTTATTTGTAGGCCAGGCATTTTTTACCCGGGAAAAACTTTTAATAGCCTTCGCCTTTGCTGCTGGCGCTTCTATCTCTCCTACTCCTCTGTGTCTCCGAGCTATCGCTGAGAAAAAGGAGCTTACGTGATTTCACTGTGTGTCCCGTAATAAATGTCAACAGAATTACAGTCGCGCTTTTTAATGGACGGCTCGTGTAATGCGGCACGATATTCTTTTTTTTGTTTGTTTCGCCCACCTCTCACCTCTTCTTGAGCTTTAAATAATATCCCCGGAGCTGATGGGATCTTTCTGCGAATCAAAACTGTGCTTGATCAAACTTTAAATTAAGTAGGACGTGCAGCTCGAGGGGTAAGGCTTTCTCTTCCCCGTAACTTTGCGAAATGCTACAAGACGTTGTACTCTCTTTGCGGATGAGACTTTTGTTTATATAAAATCTGTATCGCGAGAAATTCAATTTTCCGAGTTCGCCATTTGTTTGGCGCGCACTTAAAGAAACACAGCGTACAAACTTTGCAATATTCGAGCTGTATGCTTCCGTCGTGTTCTCTGGCTAAAAAATCACAATCACGAGCTCTCAAATTTGATCATAAAATTCCTTTTACTCTCGGGTCAAAGTATATGATTTCCTCGCTCGCTCGCGAGGGAAAAATCCAGCAGTCGATCGTAATTGCAAATCAGCAGCAGGCAAAGTAGCCCGAGAAACAGGAAGTCACACCCTACTTTATATACATGAATTCACTTGGGTGCAAAGATTATCCAGGAGATCGACCTGCCGGGCGAATTATCATCCCTCATCTCGTTATATATAACCCTCAAATGGTGAGCGACGTCTCTTTTCTCCTTCAGTCACGCCGGAATATTAAAACACAAAAACGTATGGCTTTTTGGAAACGTCAATATACACACGCCACGTAGGAGAAGCATCTAATCCCCGAATGTTCTACATAAAACGAGCATGTCAGAGAGAGCTGAGAATAAAGCCATTCCATGCCGGGAGGAGGTACTTTGTATATCGTAAAAGTCGAGCCAGGGCTCAGGCTCTTATATTCTCTCTGTCGAGTCGAGAAAAGTGGTGTCTTAATGCAAGGAAGGGTTCGTCTTGAGAATTTCCTACCGTTCGCGCGACCGGACGTACCAGCAGAAACAGCAGCTTTACGAGCGTTTGATTGTACTCGTCGGATTTTTTTGCGTTGCCTCTCGTTCGGTTGCTTCGTTTTTTTTTCTGCCGCCGTATTCGGCAGGGGAATTAGTGGTCTCGCGTTGTCTGCCCCGTTCGCTCCTCTCTTTTATTCGTTCTCGCGCATGGATGTATGTGTATACGCGCGTGAGTCACATGGGAAGTTCAGAGAGCGGTCAGGGACGAAGTCACCCTTGCGGAAAGACATTTCAGGAAACCGACGAGAGAGCGAGCATAGTTACGAAAAACGCGCCGGGAACAATTACGTGCGCGGGAGGTATTTTGCTTAATCTTATAATTTATTTTTAAAGGGATGTGGCGGTTGGGTACTTTAACGTTCGCCTGTTGCGAAAGTCGCGTGCAACCGATCTATAATATAGGCGATTTGAGTGTGTACAGTATTGACTTTCTAAAAATTTTTTTAAACGTCCAAAAACGTATTGAATAATTAGGGAAAAAGTCTCGGAAAAAGTACAAAATGAATCCCTAATCAATTTTTCAAATAACATATTCTCATACAGCATAATATGTGCTACATAACCTCAAAGCTTACAATAGTTCAAACGGTGTATTAGATTCAGTAATCGTTTCGTGCTACGTTCTCTGTACATGACAATCAATTTACGGTACCTACATATGCCCACGCCAAAAGTCCCACATGATCCCCATGTGGTTACCACATGAATTTCATATGGGAACCACATGGGAATCACAAGGGAACCACTTGGGGACCATGTAAAAACCATGCATAATTTTGCTGTGGGATCCTAGTAGGTTCCTACATGGTTCCCACGTGAAATTTACGTGGTCACCACAAGCTATGTGTAAAATAATTTAATAGTATGCGATATATGTAAGTGGTAATGAGAACCACATGGGAACCATGTCGTAACTACATGGGGACCATATGAGAACCTTATAGGAACCATGCGGTTCCCATATATGGTCTACTGAAAATAATATTTAAAAAATTTTTTTGTTAAGTATAAATAGGAACTTTCCATCTCAGTAGCCCAGTTTAGGTGTTATCATCCGGATGATAGCACCCAAATTGGGCGACTAAGATGGAAAATACCTATTTATACTAACTTTATTCAATAAACAAAAATTGATAAATACTGTATTCAGTAGACCATATTGAAACCACATGGTTCCATATTGAAACAACAAAAAGTTATAGGGAACAAAAAAACAATGTTTTTAGCTCCGACATTGTCTTAAGCCGCGCCATAATGACTCTGGGATCAGTCATTTTATAGGAAGAAAAAGTCTTCAGAGCTAAAGCTGAAAGTAATGATGTAGTCTGAATCGTCATTTCAATTTAGCTATTGTCTGTGCTGGTATTTAAATTGTCGCTAGAACTGTCGCTTGAGTTCGAATTTGAACTGTCGCTTGAGTTCGAACTGTCTGCTGAACTGGAGTCTAAACAGTCGATCAAACTGTCTTCTAAGCTCGAATTTGAGCTGTCGCTCGAACTATCTCCTGAAGAGCTAGAATTAAAATTGTCGTCAGAGCTGGATCCCGAATAATATTCTTCTAATTTTCTCTGTCGTTGTTCTAACATACGACGCTTCATTTCTGAGACGAACTTTTGGTGATTTTTCATCAATACTGATCGCAGTAGTGGTTCCTTTGGTTGCGACATGTTGAGTTCTGATGTGAACTGTCGAAGCTCTTGAAATGGAATGAGTGGCTTCTGTAGCGACATCACCGTATATATAGGCATGTCACCCCATCCAAGTTTCGTAGCTAAAGTACACCCCACCAACATAGCTATAAATATGAACGTATCTCGCAACTTTCAATATTAAAACCAAACACAACTGGCTTAATTATTCTCAATCTCAAGGATTGCCTTTATGGGTGTATACTCTCGGTAAAGGCATCACCACACATCTCAATACGTATAAAATATGGACGTGAAGTCCCAAAAAAGATTCAGTTAGATGAGCGTTCAGAAAATTAAAAAAGATCGTGCTACATCTCTGGGACAATTTTTTTCTTGTTCTACAAGACACACAGAACACAGGAAATTAAGTAGTGTTCCCGCATGAGAACGATCACATAACAATGAGATCTTGACTATCTAAATCCAATGAAAAGTAGCTCGTTCAGCAGCATGCACTGATAATAGCTGGAGGTGTAATAAACAGAAAATGCATATCACTATAATTAAAGTACGAGAAAAGAGCTTTAATTAGAAAAAATTCGTTAAACATGATTGCTTAGGTAAAAAGTTATTTAAAGACAGCAAAAAATCACAAAAGCTCGAAAATTTTCAAAACCTAATGATTGTTTACCTTTTTTCGTGATATTTTTTATTTTCAAACGTAAGCACATTTTATTCATCCATATATCCAATGAAAATATATTTGTAACTGAGCTAGATTAACTATTATCACTATTATACTCATCCAAAAGAGTGAATTTTCACTCTCCAAGATTTCGAATGTACACGTGCATCGACATAGACCATTTCTCGTCGGTAGAGTCTCTCCTGATCGTAAAAACGTCGATTCAAAGCACTCCGCGATCAGTCAGACTCTTTGCCACCTCTCGGGGCGCCGGGCTTCCGTCGGATTTCGACGTTTTCGATCAAGCACATCGAGAGCTTTACCTCTTGCCACCGAAAAGGCGGTACCTGCAGCTCTGCAGTATTGCTCTCGACGAGCTAAACCTGGTCTGCTGCGCCACTTGTATCCCCGCTGAATTGACGCGTTGATCTAGTTTTTTTTCTTTGCTGTCACTATGCTACTACTGGTCCTCTCTCAGTGTGGGATTCATAATGCGTGATTTTAGAGAAATAACGTTTGCGACCACTCCACAAGCTAGCTGGCTACTTCGAAACATAAATCTCTCGAATAAACGAGCTAAAGTGGATTTAAGTAAGACCGCATTGCATTCCCATTGAGTCGTTGATTCGGGACCATAAGTTCTCATCAGATAACGGCAAAACTGAATTACTCTCCCCTCCGGAGCTGTGTATACTCTGAACCTAGCTACAGAGGGAGAGAGAGCTTCGCAGCTCTTGACAAACTCGATTTGCCCGAGCGCGGGACGACCCGCTTTACTCATTCCGCCGGGTATTGTTCGCGCGCGAGCCGGGCAGGTGAGTAAGCGGCGGGCCTTCCCATTCACGTGCTAATCGCTCGATCGATTATCGTTTTGCCACACCGAACTCTACCCCGGCTGCGCAAAGTCTTAGATAGAGTCGCATCGGAGCTCCGAAACTCTCTCGTCCCATAAAACAAGAGGGATTTCGTGCAGAGCAGCCATGACGAGACAGAGATGGGTCTCTCGAATCAAAGCTTGTATATATCGCTATTATAGTTTAGCCTTAAAACGGATACGTCGCGCGGGGGGTATAATCAAGCGGAGATTAATTAGTCCGGACTGTATTATAGGCCGCGCGGCGAGCGAATTAGGTACTGCTGTACTCGTGTGCCATCAGTTATACACAGGGAGAGGGGGAGGGATGAGCCACGACCTTAGAGACAGCTCCGTGACACCTGCGGGACGTCAAATCCCGCGGCAGATCGCTTACGCGAGCTGTTCGCCAACGTCAGCACAGCTGTGCTGATGCTATTCTCGCTGCTCGTCTTGAGATGATGGCTCTGCGTACTGCGGATCAGTAGCAGACGTGCGCGAGCTGATCGAAGGGAAATGTATCGGAATATATTATAGTCTAAATTATCGAATGTAGTAACTAAACGATTGAGATCAACATCCACTCGAAAAAAAGAAATAGACGAAGCCGTTGGAACGAAACTTTATATAGAGAAACAGCGAAGAATCGCGAAGCACCAGCAGTGGCAGCAGCAAATCAATCGTCTGCTCGCGTTGCGCAGCAACGCTGCGCTGCATCGCGTCTGCACACAACCAAAAGGTCATGTATATACGCAAGACTGACGGGTCGCTCTACGTGCCTCCAAATGTATAATATATATCTGTATATACACAGCAAACAAGCAAGCAGCTAACGTTATACGTATATAGTTGTTGCAGCAACGGAGAATCCGGTTATAGCGCGCGTCTGTGTACATATATATACATACCAGCAGAGGCCCTTGCGCCATTAGCGATAAATTAATTAAATTCTTTGGCGCCGAGGGAACCAAGAGAGATCCTTCCTGGGATCCCTGTAACAGCTCCTTCCATCCGAGACCGTTTTGTCTTGGAACTAACTCCTGGTCGCTGCAACTAGCTTTGAACCTTGCGCCACCTCGTCTTTACAGGTACAGCTGACTTTGCAATACCCCTAATGCGTTCTAATAGAGATTTTTCATGCTATTGTCGGACTTTGCTTCGCAGCGAGAAAAAAATTTGTGAAACCTCGGAAAACAAAGCGAAGGAACGCAATAGACGAATCGACTTGGGGGCGTGTGCGTCGATCACGTTTCAGCAACAATGGGGGTCAAAAAAAAAAGCGAATGGACGAACAGTACAGAAAAAGCCAACTGCGTTGGATTTCTCGCGTCAGAAATTTTGTGGCGCACACGAGCTTTTTGCGAATCGCTACAAACGCATTGCAGTTCGAGCTGAGAGTTAATTCAAATACGGCGATGCGCAGATAGCAGCTCGCAGTTTATTGGACTTTTTTATACCGGGAAGGCTTTGTGCTACGCTCTTGTCTTAACTTTCGAATGTATACATCGAGATAGACGAATAGAGATGGGGGAAGGGGAGTGTAAACAATTTACAGTATAGAGTGCGAGACGAGTCGGTTATCTGGTGTCAGAAGTGGAACGATTGAGTAGCTTGCTTTCAATGGAATTTCGATCCTCTGAGCTCTGCTCTTCATTCTCTTGTTATATATAGTTTCGAGTGAAATGTCGTACACGAGACTCGTTTCGAATAATTGTTGTTTGAACAGTATAGAAGCAAACAGACGGATTGGGATCAATGCAGTCAAGCTTTATTTTATGAAAATGGAAATCCTTTTATGTGAGAGAGTAAATATTCTTCCTGAAAGTTATTAAATCTCTGTTTCGGACAAAATTTTAATACACCAAAAGCCTGATTACATGTTTAATATTGCTCTTTAAAAATCCCCCTATAAAGGAATGATTGCGATTATGTATCGAAAAATATCGAATCGGATGTTCCTCGCAAATTGATCGTGAGCATTTCCATTAAGTAATTTTTAATTCGTAATACTTTTTAAAGTTATAATAGTCTTGTCCCAAGCTATAAAAACGAGAACTCGCTTATAAAGTTTTAAATAATGACGTCATTATACTTGTGTTTTAAATAATCGAATCAAATAAAAACGTCGAGTGTGCGACGCGCATGCGCGGTGATGCTTTGAGCCAGACAGAGGCTTCGTCGTTTATAACCTAAAAATGTCAGAATTCAACAGAA